>RJWM01012236.1:10601-57232 GCA_004363535.1 Dasyprocta punctata | reverse complement strand
AGACCTAGAGCCCTTGACAATGCCTCCCACAAGTCACACTAGAGATGTACAGCCCACAACAGTGACTCATGCAAGTCTGTTTTATGGATCTGCACTGAGAAGGCCCAAAGGTCAGCACTGGAAGCTAAAAAGTCTATGCCAGTGGGTTGAAGGATCTGTGCTACTAGGTTGAGTGTTCTACACTGGAGCCAAGATGTGATGCTCAGAATAAGGACCAGGGCTCCCCTGGAAAGTACCGCAGCCATCCTCAGTGACAATGAGGTTCTGAGCTCCTCCAACAATGAGAAGTCAAGTACATGTCAGGAAGCCAGCGTGACAAGCTTCTCCTGGAGATTAAACAGCACACATCTTCCCCTCCAGAGCCAAGAAGTGATGCTTGACATAAGGACCAGAGCTCCTCCAAAGTGAACCACAGCCATTCCCAGTGACAAGGTCCCGAGCTCCTCCAATGAGAATGGCTGAATTCATGTCATTGGGAAGCTAGCCATGACAAGCTCCTCCAGGAGAATCAATGGCTCCCAACAGCAACACTTAGGAGAACCCACAACACCCAACTCTTCGTCTCCACGTCTCTTTTTATGCTGGTAACTTTCCTCAGGTGGGCCACCTACACTCAGCACCATGCTGATTTAATTCAGCTGGTGTTAAATTGAACACCAGTTTCTAATCCATAACAGCGAGACTTTGTCTTAAAATAAAACAATTTAAAAGAAAGGGCTAGGTTCCGTGCAAAGGCCCTGGGTTAATCCCCACTACCACACGTGTGCGCACGCACACACACACACACACACACACAAAGAGGAGGGGATAATAGTAATAAAATGAATATTCATCATAAGATTGCACAAGAACAGTGGTGCACTGAGATTAACAGGCTGAAGTTTATGGAGCATTGAGCAACTCACTCTGCAACAGCTCCAAGAAGTAAAGTGCCATTGTTCTTTGGTTTTACCAAGGATGGACCTAAGGAGCAGAGAGGGAAAGCCACCTGTGAGGTTGCAGAGCTGGCAAGCTGGGGGTGTGGATGGAATCCAGGCTCTGACCACTGCTTTTATTAAGACAGCCAGTGTGTGGTAGGTGGGAAGCTCGGAACCTGATGTGGAGCAAGGGCCCGTCACTGGTAGCTCCTGTTGCTGTTGCCGTTATTCAAGTGTGGTTGACCTTCTCTCATGTGTGCTGTTACTAAGCTGTAGGACAGGATCTCTGTCCTCAGGGAAGGCTCTGTCACCATGCCTACAGCAAGCCCAGATGCGCACTCATGAGCCCCGAGTATCTGGGACAAGCACTAGGTAGCGCGGGGTAGAGTGAAAGGGGAACGGCAGAGTCCAGCGATGCTGATCTTTTCAGACATTCAGAGGACTACGAAGGCCTTGTGCCAGGACTATTAGCCTCCATGCTCGCAGGCAGATTCCTTCTCTATAATTCATTGCACCCTGTCAGAACCCAAACCAAATGTCAGAGACTGGAGTAGTGACATTTACACCGTTTTAATTACCCAGCAAGATTGGTGTTTGTGGACTTGTTAAGTAGTTCCCAAACAAAGCAATGAAATTCAGTGGTCCTGCTGGCAGCAAAATCCATCCTTCTCTTCTATTTTCTTTTTTTCTTTGGTGGTGTGCATAGGGGAGGTGGTGTGGGACAAAAATTTGTGGTATAGTCAAGACAAATTTCTTGAAGTTTTGATACAAGAAAAATGAAAAATATGAGCCGTTCCCACCATTTTTGCTTTTCATAAAAACTGGTTTTCTCGGTGGTTCCCCAAATGCCAGGGATGCAAAGTGATGTCAAGCTATATTTGAGCAAGCGTTTTTTTTAAAAAAAGTCCCTAAAAGTTTATAAATAAAAATCATTTAAACATGAAACACACTCTCACATGACCTCAGCCCTTTAACACAACTACTAATATTATCTTGATGTGTTCTTTATGGTTGTTTTTCCTTATACTTATTTACATAGTTGTAATTCTATTGCATTTATGGTTCTCTTTCTGTTTGTGTATGTAAATGTTTATCAGACACACCTTTCTTTGCTTCATAATCTTTTCATTGCCAAGAGTCCACTGAATAAACATGTCTTAATTTCTAAACCAGGTAACTAAACCACTTTCAGATTAAGGCAATGAATAAATAAAACAAAATATCTGAGTTAGATATAGTTGTGCTACCCCTTCCCCATGTGGAACCTTGCTAAGGACTCAGAGTAGGGATTCAGGTCAGGTGCTCTGGCTCTAGAATCAGACCTGATTCAAGTCTCAACCTGCTGATGCAGGAGATGAGGGTGTGGGAAAGCAGCTGGGCAAGTCGGTGTGACCTGTCAATCATCCAGGAGACATGCACCTGGAACCCATCACAAGCACTGAATCTACTGGAAGAGAGAATAGGCAGAACTCTCAAATACATAGTTGTAGACAGAGACTTCATGATCAAAATTCTGAATGCACAGAAAATATTACAAAGAATCAACAACTGGGATCTCATCTTATTAAAAACCATTTGCATTGCAAAAGAAACCACAGAGTGAAGAGACAATCCATAGAGTGGGAAAAATTTTTTTGCCAGCTGTTCCTCAAAGGACTAATATCTGGAATATATAAAGAATTCTAAAAAAATCAGACCCCCAAATTTAAAGACCCAGTCCAAAAATAGGCATCTGAAATGAACAGACACTTCTCAGATGAAGAAGTACAAAAATGTTCAACATCCCTGGTCATTCAAGAGATGCAAATTAAAACAATGCTGAGATTCTGTCTCATTCCAGAACAAATGACTCTCATCAAGAAATTAACCAATAACAAATGCTGGCAGGGCTGTGGGGAAAAAGAACCCTTCTTCACTGTTAATGGGAGTGTAGACTGCTACAACCACTGTGGAAGTCAGTGTGAACATTCCTCAAAAAACTAAAACTAGAGTTTTCATTTGACCAAGCTATTCCATTTCTTGGTATCTTCCTAAAAGAATTAAAAGCATCATACCATAGTGATACATACACAGCTATGTTTATAGTGGCACAGTTTGTAATAGCTAAAACTTTGAAACAACCCAAATGCCCATCAACTGATGAATGGATAAAAAAGATGCAGTTTTTAAAAATATACTATGGAGTACTACTCTGCTATAAAGTAGGATAAGCTTGAGACATTTCTAGGTAAATAGATGTACCTTGAGAGCATGCTCTAGACCTGAAAGAACCATGTACTTGCTGCCAGTGTCCTTGCCTATAGAATGGGTTGTTAAATACCTGTCAGTTCTCTTTTAAATAGAACTTTGGAAAAACTCTATAAATGTGACACCCTGTGCCAGTGAGCAGCCCCCTTAGCTCACGGGCACACATTTGGGCTGTGACTTGCCCTGTCCTCATGCATCTGACATCATCTGTATTTCCATTCTGATTGCTCCTTTCTGACATTTGTTCCAGGCAGCTGCACACCAAAGACCAATCTCAGGGCAAAGAGTTAGTCCACTGGTTTAAGAACAGTGGCCACAGTGATATACTCCTTCTGGGGCCAATTTAAAATGTTCGCACTCAAAGAACAACACTTAGGTTTTGAATTCTGAATGACGAAGGGTGTTGTTTGATAATAGCATGAAGTTCCAGGCTGCAGGTCATCTGGAGGTCATTCTCCAGCACCCAGGGCATCACCAGGCACAGACAGATGTGGGCCAGGAAGTGGGGGATCTGTACAAGCTCCTTCTTTTGGGGTTTTTTTTCAGTGGAGTCACAAGCCACAGCTAGGAAGGGGCAAACATCCCACATTTGCTTCCCTTACACCAATCCTCTCCCCTACCTTTGCTGGCAGCTGCTCTGGTATTGGGGGGAGGCATGATTGTTGATTCTGCTATATGCTGAGCACCCATACATATCTCATGTCTCAACATCCTGCTGGGTTTGGAGAGTTGAACAAAGCAAGGCAACCAGAGCAGACCGGAGTGGCATGGCTGGCGTTACCAGGTTGCACAAGGCCTCTCTGGGAAGACACATTACATTGAAGGATAGACGCCTGAGTGGGCAGTGCCAGAAGCACTACTAGGGGGCTGTTTAGGGGCTGACACCATCTTCTGAGCTATTAGCAAATGCATAGACCAGGTGTCCTATCTGGGCCAGGGTACACTTGCTTATAGGAACTGGATGCCTAGCCAGACTATCTTAAATTAAAAAGGGGTTGTTTTTTGGTTTGTTTTTGAGATAGGATCTCATTATGTATCCTAGGCTGGGCTTGAACTTACTAAGAAGCCAAGGTGGCCTCAGACTCATAGTGATCCTCCTGCGTTAGCCTCTCAAGTGTTAGGATTATAGCTGTGTGCTACCGTGCCCAGGAAAGGAAAATTTTCAAGGAGGGGTCTTGTAGGGAATGGACTTGGAAATGACTGACTTGGCTCCATTTTGCCTCTGGAGTGGCAGTGACTACCTGCATTCTAAGTTGGAGAAGGCATCACCTGAAGGGAAGCCCTACTAGGCCCAGAGAGTGACTTGGAGGAAGACCCAGACAGTGGACTCTAGGACTTCATGAGCCTGCTTCAGCAGGGGTGGGATGATCATGCTGAAGGTCATGAAGAACTGAGTGCCAAGCTGGGGAGTCTGCCCTTGGCCCTGAAGGTGCAAATCCTGTTCAGGAAGTGAAAGCATCCACCAAATTCACATGTGGAAGATGATGCCCAGGAAATGATCTTATACCTCAGGCTCTGAGATGAGCATTGACCGTTTGTCTTGGCCATCAGAACTTGGATGCACTTGTTAATGGTTTGTTTTAGGAATTTTTCACTTTATGAGTATGCGAAACAGACTGTGGGAAAGCTGAAAAGATGGATGTTTACTCTTTCAGCCTCCCCTGTAGCTGAGACAGGGACGTGTAACCATAGTTTGAGTAATCAGAAGATATTGTACTCAAGTGACCATAGTCTGACCAATCAGAAGATATTCATGTGACCATAGTCTGACCAATCAGAAGGTATTCATGTGACCATAGTCTGACCAATCAGAAGGTATTCATGTGACCATAGTTTGACCAGTCAGGAGGTATTCACTTACTTTTGATTCCTCTTTTCCTCCCCTTCTCTTCCTTCCTCTCCTTTCCTCTTGCTTCCCTCCCCCTTTTCCTCTCCTCTTCCTTCCTTCTCCTCTCCCTCTTTCCACTCCTCTTCTTCCTTCTTCCCCTACCTCTCCTCTTTCTCTCTCTCTCCCTCTCGTTCAGTGGAGGTGGAAGGCATTGAAAAGGCAGTGACACAAATGGTGGTGTCCTCCACATGTGGTGGTGGTTGCCCTTTCTTCCTCTAGCCAGGCCTGCATTTCTTGGGCATTGGTTATTTTCCCCAGAATTCTGCCCAAGTTCGTTCTCTAATATTCTGGTGGCATTGATGAGATATTTACTAACCTTATTTTAAAATTGCTTATTGAAATAATTATATATGTACAGGAGTTTCACAGAGAGTTCAGGGAGGTCCTGGATACTTAGTTTTCCCAAATGCTACATTTTAAATAACTATGGTAAAAAACTAGAAAATTGATATCGGTAAATGTGTGCGCCTAGTTCTAGGTCATCTCATCACCTCTGTAGTCAAGACTCCAAATTCTTCTGAACTCTCCTTACTCCTATTCATCCTCAGACCCAGTCTACCATCCCTGCCTCTAGCAACCACTCATACATTTCCCCTATCAACTCTTTTGTCATTTTGAGGACATCTATTCAAATAACACCCTATAGTATACACTATTTTGAAATTTTTTGCTCTATATAACGCCCTTGAGAGTTATCCTAGGTGCTGCATATGACAATATAATAACATCCTTTTCTTTTTATTCTATTCCATGCAATAGACACAGCACAGTTTGTTTAACTTTGTTTATTGAGGGACATTTTAGTTGTTCCCAATTTTTGGTTTTTACAGGTAACATTGTGTGCTGATCAGGTTATTTGTCACTGAAGCGCAATGCTTGACATCACAATGTAAAGAAGGAGAGGCTTATTTGGCTCACAGTTTCAAGGGATTCAGTCCATAGTCAGCTGACTCCAAGGCAGGAACAGCATGGCAGAAGGGTGAAGCAGAATAAAGCTTCTTAGTTTATGGCAGCCAGGAAGCAGAATAAGAGAACAGCACTAAAGAGAAAGGCATGAGGCACAAGATGTAGTCCCCAAGCTCACGCCACCACGTCCCACCCAGACACACTCAGAAATGTGTTTCACCAGTCCCCTGGGAAGCTCTCAACCCCATCAAGTTGACACACCAAAACCTAGCACACATACAGCTATGAAAATCAAGGTCCTGCTTTTGTGCAGACATAAAGTTTCACGTCTCTAGGACAAATGTCTAAGGGTGCAGCACCTAGGCCCTGTAGTATGTTTTGTTCTTCTTTTTCTTTTTTTCTTGAAACTCTCCAGCTTTCCATTTTCCACGCTCATCAACAATGCAAAAGAGATCTAGTTTCTCCTCATCTTCCCTGTCATTTACTATTATCACTGTCTTTTATTTTTAGTGTGATGATAACTCATTGCAGCACTGATTTGCATTTCTCTAATGGTTAGTGATGCTGAACATTTTTCACGTGCTTATTTGCCATCTGTATATCCTCTTCAGTGAAACAGCTTTTTATAGGTTTTGCCTATTGTTTGATTAAATTTTCTTTAATGTTGTTTTGAGAGTTCTTCATATATTGATAGTCCGTGCCTTACAATGGTTCAATTTAACAATTTTTCAGCTTTATGAGGATATGAAAACAATACACTTTTTTATTTTATTTTATTTTATTTTATTTTATTTTATTTTATTTTTCCGGCACCGGGGATTGAGCTCACAACCTCACGCCTGCCTGACAGGTGCGTAAACTGCTGAGCCAAACTCCCGGCCCTGGTTTTTTGAGGCAGGGTCGCACTGCATAGCTCAGACCGGCCTTGTGCTCACGTTGTAGCCCAAGTGGGCCTCAAACTCACAACGCTCCTCCTACCTCAGCCTCCCAAGTGCTGGGATTAAAGGCGTGCGCCACCACGCCCAGCTCACTTTTTTTATTTTAAAGAGAAAAAAATGAAACAAAATTTCAAAACTTGACAATTAGGGGGTAACAACAATATATACATTGCACACGGTTACCTTTAAACCAGTTACTCAGAGTACAAGACATCTGCATTTAATCATCTGAACAACACTAGCACAAACCATTCTCTTCAATGACCTCAGAGAAATCACTAGTATAACTATCTTAACTTTCTTTTATGTATATAGTTTCTTTCAGCTTCTTACACTAGTGAGATAATACGATGTTTACACATGTGTATCTGATTTATTTCACTAATGATATAGTCTCAAGTTGCATTCATTTACCTATGAAAGTCTCAAGCTTATCCTTCTTTATGGATGAGTAGTACTCCATTGTATAAAAATACCACATCTTTTTTTATCCATTCTTCAGTTCATTGGCTTTTAGGTTGTTTCCAAGATCTAGCTATTGCAAACTGTGCTGCTATAAACCTGGGTGTACGTATATCACTGTGGTATGATGTTTTTAATTTTTCTGGGAGGATACCCAGAAGGGGAATAGCTGGGTCAAATGGGACTTCCAATTCTAGTTTTTTGAGGAATCTCCACACTGATTTCCACAGTGATTACACCAGTCTACACTGCCATCAACAGTGGAGAAGTGTTCCTTTTTCCCCACATCCCTGCCAGCATTTGTTATTGGTTGATTTCTTAATAATAGCCAGTTTTTCTGGGGTGAGGTGGAATCTCAATGTTGTTTTAATTTGCATCTTTTGAATGACCAGTGATGTTGAACACTTTTTCATGTATTTATTTGCTATTTGTATTTCTTCATCTGAGAAATGTATGTTAATCTCAGATGCCCATTTTTGGACTGGGTCTTTAAACTTCAGAGGACTGATGTTTTGAGTTCTTTATATGTTCTCAATAGTAATCCTTTATCTGAGGGACAGCTGGCAAACATTTTCTCCCGTATCGTGGGTTGTCTCTTCACTCTGTTGATGGTTTCTCTTGCTGTGCAAAAGCTTTTTAATATTATGAGATCTCAGTTGTTGATTCTTTGTGACAGTTCCTGTACAATTGGGGTTTTGTTCATACAGCCTTTGCTTACACCTATGTCTTCAAGAATTTTACCTACTCTATCTTCCAGGATATTATTGTTTCTGTTTTAGTATTTAGATCTTTGATCCATTCTAATTTAGTTTAGTGCATGGAGAAAGATATGGGTCCAGCTTTAATCTTTGGCATGTGCAGAGCCAGTTTTTCCAGCATCATTCATTAAAGAGGCTATCTTTCTTCCAGCGAATGTGTTTAGCACCTTTGTCAAAGCTAAGGTGGCTTAGTGTGTCTGGAGTTGTTTCTACATCTTCTAATCTATTCCATTGGTCTTTGGGTCTTTTTTTTTGCCAGTGTCATGCTGTTTTTATCACAGTAGCTTTATAGTATAATTTCATGTCAGAGATTGTGATACCCACTATCTTGCCTTTGTTGCCCAGGATTGCCTTTGTTATTCTAGGTCTCTTCCAGTTCCAAATGAATTTTTGGATTACTTTCTCTAATTCTGTGAGATAAGTTATTGGAATTTTGATTGGAATTGCATTGAATCTATATAACAGTTTTGGAAGTATGGCCATTTTCACTATATTGGCTATTGGCTATTCCTACACAAGAGCACAGGTTATCCCTCCATGTTCTAATATCTTCTTCAATCTCCTTTTTCAGAGTACTGTAGTTTTCAATGTAGAGGTCTTTTACATCCTTTGTTAAATTGATTCCTAGGTATTTCATTTTTTTGGGTGCTATTGTAAAAGGCGTTGTTTCCCTGATTTCTCTCTCAGTGAGTTTGTTATTTGTGTACAGGAAGGCTATTGATTTTTTATTTTTTATTTTTTGAGGTTTTACATTTATTTATTTATTTATTTATTTTTATTTAAGAGAAAATGGACATGGAAAAGAGAAACAAAAAACAAAAGAGACAAACAAACAGCAACAACAAATCCGATACAATAACATTATAGGTTTATAAAATAAGATGGTTGGAATTTGACAGTAGTTGTAATATTGCATATCATTACCTTCAAAGGGGTTGTTCAGATTAACAGATATAGACATGTAAAATTGATCTAATCATATGAGTATTAACTGTTCTTTTTCAATAGCTAATGCATTTAGTAATAAAGTTGTTTTAACTATCTTATGTACACCTATTTATAAATTTATGTCTGTTTCCTTTTCCCTTCCTTCCTTCCACCTTTCCCCTTAGAATACCTCTTGTTGTCTTTAAAATAACTGCCCATATCATCAGGCCTAATAGAATCAAATGAAATAGTTCAGAATAAAACCAATAAAAAATAAAACAATGGTCACAGAAAAGAGAAACAAAAAGCTAAAGGGACCAACAAACAACAATGAATCCAATACTGTAACATTATAGGTTTACAAAATGATATGATTGGAGTTTGACAGTGGTTGTAACATTGTATGTCATTACCTTCAAAGCGGTTTCTCAGATTGACAGCTATAGACATGTAAAATTGATCTAATCATATAAGTATCAACTCTTCTCTCTCAATAGTTAATGCATTTAGTAGTATAGTCATTTTGACCATCTTATGTATACCCACATATAAATCTATGTCTTTTCCTTTTCCCTTCCTTCTTTCCTCCTTTCCCCTTGTAATACCTCTTGTTATCTTCAAAATAATTACCCATATCATAGGGCCTAATATAATCAAACAAAATAGTACAGAATAAAACCAATAAAAGATAAAACAATGGAAGCAATACATAGTAATACAACGTTGATTTCTATAATGCCTCATATTATCTTCTAAGCAGTTGCCTGTATCATCTGTTATAATACAATAAAACAAACCAAAATAGATTAAAATCACTCAAAACAGAACAATGAAAGCAATACAGGGTTTCAAAACAAGGTGATCAAATATCAATAAAGGCTATTCTAATATATTTTGTTATCTTTTAGTAGCTATCTATGTCATCATATATAATAAAATTAGGCAGGACAAGATAGAATGAGATCAAACTAAACAGCTCATTGAAGACATTACTGGACTCAAATCCAGATGATGGATTATTCAATTGTCTGCCCCAATCAGTGATATCCCTCTGCCACTGTTTCTAGAGCTATGGACTTTTTTTCTCTCTCTCTAAAATGTCCTTCAGTATTCTTTGTAGGGTTGGCTTGATTGTCATAAGTTCCTTTAGTTGTTCTTTGTCGCAGAAGTATCTTGTTTCTCCACTGATTTTGAAAGATAGTTTTGCAGGGTACATCAATCTGGGTTAGAAGTTGGTTTCTTTCAGGGACTGAAATACTTCACTCCAAGCTCTTCTGGACTTGATGGTTTGTGTTGAGAAGTCTATCGTGATCCTGATGGGTTTTCCTTTGTAGGTGATCTGTTTTTTTTTTCTCTCTAATAGCTTTTAATACTCTGTTTTTGTGTTGAATTTCTGGGATCTCGATTATTATATGTCTGGGTGTAGGTATATTTTGGTTATGTTTAGCTGGAGTTCTATATGCTTCACTTATCTGAAAGTCACTTCCTGTTCCAATGCTTGGAAAGTTTTCTGAAATTATTTCTGTAAATAGGCTTTTAATTTGATTTTTATTAACCCCTGCTTTTTCGCTCACACCTTTAATTCTCAAGTTATGTTTCTTTGGATTGTCTTGCAGCTATTGTATTGTTACTTCCAGGTTTCTTATTTGTTTTAAGAGATCTTTCCTTTCACAATCACAGGCTGAAAACCTGTCTTCTAGGTTTGAAAATCTATCTTTAGTTTTCTTCAGGTGGTTTTGCCAGCTTTCATTGGATTTTTTGAATTCCCGGTAATCTCTTTGAATCTGTTTCATGTGTTCTAAATCTTTTTCGTATTGTTCATTCCAGGTTTCCCTCATTTTCCTATGTTCCATTTTTTCATCTATGTCTCCTTTAGGGTTGCCTAGCAATTCTTTTATTATGTTTTTCATTTCTTCTTTTATTTGAGTTAGTATTTCTGTTCTAATTTCTTTTATAGCCTCTTGAAGTTGTTTCTTTACTTCAGTTGCCATCACCTCAGAAACTTCAGTTGTGGGACTCCCAATCTCCTCTGTGTTTGCATCTCCTGGGCTTGCTCTGCTTGAACTGGAAGCCAGAAACTGCCTTTTGCTTCTTTGTCTTGGCATTTTCCTGGGTTCTTCTGGGCAAATAGGTACTGGGGACCCAGGCACTCCCTGCATTGGCCACAACCTCTCCAAAATGAGACAGGTTCCTCCAGCCGGTGCTGACTATGAATATCTGATGGTTGCCACTGGGGGTGCTGCTACAGCGCTATCCACTGCCTTTCCTCAGCCTGTCTTGGCTCTGTGATGGCTGGTGGGGTACACACAGGCGCTGGTGGGCTGCCTGTGAACCTGGGCTGGTGGGCCAGTCACCCGCGGACTCTCCACAACACTCCTGGAGTGCGTGCGGAGCTGCCGTCTCCAGACCAAGCCTGTCACACGCAGGGACCCTCTGAGGTGGCCCCCAGTATGGTCACAGGGACAGGGCTCAGCCTGAGCAAACCCTGCGGGTCCGCACCCAGCCAAGAGTCCCCAGCCCAACTCCAAGATGTCTCTCCACCAATCTCCCCCTCACACGGGAGGGTGGGAGCCTTCTCACTCACAGTTCTCCAGGTCTGCTCCCCCTGTCCACTGCCGCTGTCCTCTGACACCATCTCACTGGGTTGAGGACTCCAGGGTTCTCACCGCCACGGCCGCAGCACCCTGACCATATGCCCCCAGTTTGCAACAACTGCTTTCACAGAGAGGGTCCAGTTCCAGACAGAGGCGCCACCAGCCACTGCCCTCCTTGTCTAAGTGCCTCTTTCCACTCTTTCTGTGGGCTTCAATTTTCACTTCAGATTCTTCCTGGGTCCAGACGACCCACCTCCCTCCTTTTTGTCTTCCCCATGTTGCTATATTCCAGCATCTGGACAGTACCTTTTAGGGAGGCTGCTTACCCTGCTGCTTACTGTTCCACCATCTTGTCCCACCTCCCAAGGCTATTGATTTTTGAGTGTTGACTTTGTATCCATCTACACTACTGAATTTGCTTACTAAATCTATCAGTTTTTTAGTGGAGTTTTTGAGGTCTTCTATGTAGAGTATCATGTCATCTGCAAATAATGATAGTTTAACTTCTTCCTTTTCTATATTTATTCATTTTATTTCTTTCTCTTGTCTTATTGCTTTGGCTAAAGTTTCCAGGACTATGTTGAATAAGAGTGGCGATGGTGGACATCCTTGTCTTGTTCCTGATCATAAAGTAAAAACTTTCAGTTTTGTCCATTTAGTATGATTGTGGCTGTTGGTCACAGATAGCTTTTAAAAGATTGTGATAAAGAAATTCTATTTCAATTTTCTGTCATGAATGGGTAATGAACTTTGTCAAAAGCTTTTTCTGCATCTATTGAGATGATCATATGATTTTTGACCTTGGCTCTGTTAATGTGGTATATTGTATTTATTGATTTACGTATGTTGAACCATTCCTGCATCCCTGAGATGAATCCCACTTGATCGTGGTGTATAATCTTGTTGATGATTTGCTGTATTCTGTTTGACAGTATCTTATTGAGAATTTTTGCCTCTATGTTCATTAGGGCAATTGGCTTGTAATTCTCTTTCTTAGTTCGGTCCTTTTCTGGTTTTGGTATCAAGGTAATGTTTGCTTCCAGGAATGAATTTGGGAGTATTGCTTCCCTTTCAATTTCATTAAAGAGATTGAGAAGTAGTGGTGTTAGGTCTTCTCTAAATTTCCTTTAGAATTCAGTAGTGAAAGAATACATTTGAAGTAGAAGCTGTACTTTGAATTTTGTAGTTTTGTCTTTTTTGGGCTGGGGACATTTGGCACAATATTCTCTCCTGATATTGGGCAGCAGTAGCAAGCCAGGGCCCAGATAGCTGCGTGGGAAACATCTGACATTATACAGTGGACTGTTCTGTCAGTGTTTTTGGATAGTTTTTGCATGTGTTTTATGTTTTCACATCATATCATGTCTACAATTCACCCATCTGTGTGTGTACAAGAGATTTAAAATACTTGATTGTAAAATAGGCCTTGTGTTAGAAGATTTTCCTCAACTTGAAAATAAGTGTTGCACCCATGATTAAGGCAGGCTAGGGTAAATTGTGGTTGGTAGGTTATAGGGGATTAAGGTTGTTTTTGGTTTGTTTGGTTGGTTGGTTGGTGGTTTGGAGTTGTTTTCTGCATCTTCTGATCTATTCCATTAATCTTTGGGTCTGGTTTTCTTTTGTTGGTATCATGGTGTTTTTATCACAGTACCTCTGTAGTGTAATTTCAAGCTAGGGATTCTGATGCCCCTGCCTTGTCTTTGTTTCCCAGAATTATTTTTGCTATTCTAGGTCTTGTCTGGTTCCAAATGAATTTTAGGAATGTTTTCTCTAGTTCTGTGAGGTATGCTAGTGGTATTTTGATTGGGATCACATTAAATCTGTGTAACAATTTTGGGAGTATGTTGTTTTTACTATGTTGTTTGTTCCTACCCAAGAACAAGAGATATCTTTTCATTTTTTTTTTGTTTAAGAGAAAATCGTCATAGAAAAGAAAAACAAAAAGCAAAAGAGACAAACAAACAACAGCAGCAAATCCAATACAATAATATTATAAATTTACAAAATGAGATTATTAGAATTTGACAATGGTTGTAATACTGCATATCACTACCTTCAAAGGGGTTGTTTAGATTAACAGATCAAGACATGTAAAGTTGATCCAATCATGAGTATTAACTGTTCTTTTTTCAATAACTAATGTATTTAGTAGTATAGTCATTTTAACTATCTTATGTATACCTATATACAGATCTATGTCTTTTTTTTTTTTTTTTTTTTTTTGCGGCACCGGGGATTGAACTCACAATCTCGCGCCTGCCAAGGCAGGCGCTTAAGGCACTGAGCCAAACTCTCAGCCCTCAGATCTATGTCTTTTTCCTTTTCCCTTCCTTCTCTCCTTCTTTCCCCTTATAATACCTCTTGTTATCTTCAAAATAACTGCCCATACCATCAGGCACAATACAATCAAACAAAATAGTACAGGATAAAACCAATGAAAAACAAAAAAAATAGAAGCAATACATAGTAAAACAACACTGATTACTATAATGCCTCATGTTATCTTCTAAGCAGTTCCTTGTATCATCAGTCATAATGCAATCAAACAAACCAAAATAGGATAAAATCACTCAAAACAAAACAATAAAAGCAATATAGGGTTTCAAAACAAGGTGATCAGAGATCAATAATGGCTAGCATATTGTGTTTTGTTATCTTTGCAATAGCTGTCTGTGCCATCAAATAAAATAAAATTAGGCAAACCAAGGTAGAATGAGACCAAACTAAACAGTTCAATGAAAAAAATACAGGATTCAAATCCCGATGATAGATTAACAGTGGCCATTGCCTTCCCTTTTTAGACACTTCCTCCCCTTTCATTTTTACAATATGTATTGTGTATTTTGAATCCTACTAACTCCTTTAGTTTTTTTTTTTTTTTTTTTTTGTACTAGGGAGATAACGTGATGCTCACCCATGTGGCTCTGGGCCATTTCATCCATGAACATGATCTTAAGTTGTATCCATTTACCTACAAGAGGCTTGAGGTTATTTTTCTTTATAGCTGAGTAGCTTTCCATTGGACAAAAATGCCGTATCTTTCTTGTCCACTATGTAGCTAATGAGCAAGCTACCCCTACTTCTTTCTGGTTCCCTGTCACATACAGCATTATTCTCTCTCCTTTGACTTTCAGTCTATGAACCCCCTTTCGAATTTAATGTGTTTCTTGTATAAAGCATATTAGTAGATCCTATCTCCTGATCCACTCTGCCTGTGTTTCTTTCCATTGGTGGATTGAGGCCATCTACGTTAATGGTTAAGGCCAACATGCACTCCCTCATCCACACCACGCCACTCTCCTGCAGTTGGCTGCCCACTTTTCCTCTCTACTCAATTGTCTGCCCCACTTGGCAATATCCCTCTGCCACTGTTTCTGGAGCTGTGGTCTTCTTTATCTCTCTCTAAAACATCCTTCAGTATTCTTTGTAGGGTTGGCTTTGTTGTCATAAATTCCTTCAGTTGTTCTTCATCATGGAAGTATCTTGTTTCTCCATTAATTTTGAAAGATAGTTTTGCAGGGTACATCAATCTGGGTTGGAAGTTGGTTTCTTTCAGGGATTGAAATACTTCACTCCAAGTTCTTCTTGACCTGATGGTTTGTGTTGAGAAATCTGTTGTGATTCTAATGGGTTTTCCTTTGTAGGTGATCTGTTTCTTTTCTCTCACAGCTTTTAACATTCTGTTCTTGTGTTGAATTTCTGGGATCTTGATTATTATATGTCTGGGTGTAGATTTATTTTGGTTATGTTTAGCTGGAGTTCTATAAGCTTCACTTATCTGAAAGTCACTTACTTTTCCCATGGTTGGGAAGTTTTCTAAAATTGTTTCTGTAAATAGGCTTTTAATTTGATTTGTATTGACCCCTGCTTTTTCACTCACACCTTTTATTCTTAAGTTATGTTTCTTTGGGGTGTCTTGTAGCTATTGTATTGTTACTTCCAGGTTCCTTGTTATTTTTAAGAGATCTTTCTTTTCACAATCATAAGCTGCAAACCTGTCTTCAAGGTTTGAAAGTCTATCTTCAGTTTCTTTCAAGTGGTTTTGCCAGCTTTCAATGGAATTTTTAATTTCCTGGATGTCTCTTTGAATCTGTTTCATGTGTTCTAAATCTTTTTTGTATTGTTCATTCAAGGTTTCCCTTGTTTTCCTATGCTCCATTTTTTCAGCCATGTCTCCTTTAGAGTTGCCTAGCAATTCTTTTATTATGTTTTTCATTTCTTCTTTTATTTGAGTTAGTATTTCTGTTCTAATTTCTTTTATAGCCTCTTGAAGTTGTTTCTTTACTTCAGTTGCCATCACCTCAGAAACTTCAGTCGTGGGACACCCAATCTCTTCTGCATTTGCATCTCCTGGACTTGCGCTGTTTGGATTGGAGGTCAGAGACTGCCTTTTGTGTCTTTGTCTTGACATATTCCTGGGTTCTTCTGGGCAAATAGGTACTGGGGACCCAGGCACACCTCTTGTTGGTCACAATTTCTCTGAAATGAGACTGGTTCTTCTAGGCAGTGCTGATTATGGATATCTGATGGTTGCCACTGGAGGCGCTGTTAAAGCGCTATCCACTGCCTTTCCCCAGCCCACCTTGGCTCCCTGATGGCTGGTGCATTGTGGCAGGGGCGGGGCCGTCGCCCACAAACCTGGGCTGGCCACCTGTGGACTCTCCACCACCATCTCTGGAGCGTGAGAAGCCACTGTCTCCAGACTGAGCCGGTCACCTGCAGGGACCCTCCAAGGTGGTCCCCAGTATGGGCAGAAGAGACAGGGCTCAGCCTGAGCAACCTCCATGGGTCTGCTCCCAGCTAGGAGTCCCCAGCCCAACTCCAAGATGTCTCCCAGCCAATATCTCTCTCGCAGGAGGGTGAAGACTTCTGTACACTCACTGGCAGCCAGTTCACTTCTCCAGGTCTGCTCCCCCTGTCCACTGCCACTCTCCTCCAATGCTGCCTCTCTTGGCAGAGGCCTCTGGGGTTGGGGTTGCTGCCACAGTGGCACCTTGATTGTGTGTCCCCGGTTCCACACAGTTGATCCAGCTCTGGGCAGAGGCACTGCCAGCTACCACTTTCTTTGTTTAAGTGTTTCTTTTTACTCTTTCTGTGGGCTTCAATTCTCACTTTAGATTCTTCCTGGGTCCAGAGGGCCCACTTCCTTCCTTCTTGTCTTCCCCATGTTGCTATATTCCGGCATCTGGATGGTATCTCTCAGGGAGGCTGTTAACCCTGCTTCTTACTGTTCTGCCATCTTGTTCTCCCTCTTTCCACTTTCTGATATCTTCTTCAATCTCCTTTTTCAGAGTACTGTAGTTTTCAGTCTATAAACCTTTTACTGCCTTTGTTAGATTGTTTCCTAAGTATCTCTCTCTCTCTCTCTCTCTCTCTCTCTCTCTCTCTCTCTCTCTCTCTCTCGTGCTATTATGAAACAGTAGTTTCCCAAATTTCTCTCGTGGTGAGTCTGTCATTTGTGTAAGGATTGCAGAAATGCTATTGATTTTTGAGGGTTGACTTTGTATCTAGCTACACAACTGAATTTGGTTATTAAATCAAGAAATCTTTTGGTGGAGGTTTTGGAGTCTTCTATGTAGAGTATCGTGCCATCTGCAAATAATGATGATTTAATTTCTACCTTTCCTATCTTTATTCCTTTTCTTTCTTTCTCTTGTCTAATTTCCCTGGCTAATGTTTCCAGAACTATACTGAACAGGAGTGCTGATAGTGGACATTCTTGTCTTGTTCCCGATTTTAGAGTGAAAGCTTCTTAACTGTTTAGGATGACGTTAGTTTTTAGTTTGTAGTAGATGGCTTTTATCAGATTGAGACAAAGACAATCTGTTCAAACTTTCTGCAAGGTTTTTTTTTTTTATCATGAATGGGTGTTGGACTTTGTCAAATGCTTTTTCTGCATCTATTGAGACGATCATGTGATTTTTGTCCATAGCTCTGTTGATTTGTTGTATTCCATTTATTGATTTGCATACGTTGAACCATCCCTGCATCCCTGGCATGAATCCTAATTTGTCATGGCATATTATCTTCTTGATGATTTTCTGCATTCTGTTTGTCCACATCTCATTGAGGACTTTTGTGTCTATGTTCATTAGGGAGATTGCCCTCTAGTTCTCTTTTTCCATTGGGTCATTCTCTGGCTTTGATATCAGAGTAATGCTTGCTTCCAGGGATGGCTTTGGAAATATTGCTTCTCTTTCAATTTCACTAAAGAGTTTGAAGAGTAATGGTATTGGATCTCTGAATTTCTTGTGAATCCATCATGACCTGGGTTTTTTTTATGGTAATTTTTAATTACAGTTTTTATTTCATTGACTGACATTGGGCTATTTAGAATTTTTATATCTTCTTGATTCAACTTAGGTAATTCATATATATATATGAATCTGTTCATTCTTCTGTGTTTTCCATCTTATTAAAGGTTTTCAAAGTAGGTATTTATCTTCTGCATTTCTGTAGGATCTCTTGTGATTTCATCCTTTTCATTCCTAAATGCATGAATTTGAGTTTTTTTCTTCCCTTTTTGGTAACATTGATTAAGTGTTTGTCAATTTTATTTAATCTTTCAAAGAACCAACTCTTCAATTCATTGAGTTTTTGTATTGTTTTCTTAGTCTCAATCACATTACTTTCTGCTCTAATCTTTATAATTTCCTCCCTCATACAAGCTTTGGGTTGACTTGTTTTTCTTTTTTCTAGAAGTTTGAGGTTTAACATTAGATTGTTTATTTGAGTTCATTCTGTTTTCCTGATATGAGAATTCACCACTATAAATTTCGATTTTACAACTGCTTTCACTGTGTCCCATAAATTTGGGTATGTTGTATCAGCATTATCATTTAATTGTTGATACACTTTAATTTCTTCTTTAATTTCATCTGTGACCCATTGGTTGTTCAGTAGGGTGTTACTTAATTTTTATGTGTTTATGGAGTTTTAGTGATTTCTTTACCATTGATTTCTAATTTCATTACACTATGGTCAGATAATATGCATGTGATAATTTTGGTTGCTTTGCATTTACTTAAACATGTTCTATGGGCTAGTATGTGGTCTATTTTGGAGGACACTCCATGCACAGCTGAGTAGAATGTGTATTCTAATGTTGTGAGGGGGAACATTACATAAATATCTACCAAGTTCATTTCTTTACAGGTTTAGTTCAGTTCTAATATTTCTTTGTTGATTTTTTGCCTTTTTGATCTATCTATTTGTGACAGTGGGAATTAAGGTCCTCCATTGTAATAGTGTTAGTGCTTATTTGATTTTTTTCTTTCTTGGTAATTTTTATTTTAAAGAGAATAAAACCAAGAAAAATAAAACAGAATAAAACCAATCAAAACAAAGCAGTGTGATACAGGACTTCAAAACAGGATAATATGAAATCAACAATGGTTACCATAATGCCTCTTGCTGTCTCCAAAATAGCTGCCTGTACCTTCAGACACAGTAAAAATCAAACAAAGCAGCACAGAATAAAACTAATAAAAACAAAACAAGGAACACAATAAAGGACTTCAAAACAAGATAATAGTAAATCCAAAATGGCTACTATATCTTATCTTTGAAATAGCTACCCATGCCATTGAATATAATAAAATCAAACAAGACAAAATAGAGTAAAACCCAGCCTAACAAAACAATGAAAATGATACAGGACTTCAAAACAAGTTAATAGGGAATTAACAATGGCTATTACCTTCAGAAGGAGATTGCCCATAGATGCTACACTGCATATTGTTATCCTTTGAATAGATGATCAGACTACTGGTTTTAGGCCTGCAAAGTCAGTGAAACACTAAACACTATAAGCAATAAATTGTATTTTATCTCAATAGTTATTATAACAGAATGTTTCTCCAGATCAGCTGGTCACTTATAGGGGTGGACCTTGGCTCTTCTTGTCTCTCAGCCCTTGTGCTGGAAGGGTCTGGTGTTTGGTTCTCCTGCTGGCAGCCTGCACATGGTGCCAACTCGCAGGGAGGGCTTGTCTTCTTGTTGGCTCCTTGTTTTCCTCCCCCTCAGTCTGCAAATGGCACCAACTCACAGGAAAATGCTGGTATCTTATTCTCCCCCCAGTGGCCCATACGTGGTCATGCTTATTTGATTTCTCATGTCCATTAATATTTGTTTGATATAGTTAGGTGCACCTGTATTTGGTGCATATATATTTATAATTGTTATCTCTTCTTGGAGCTTTAGCTGAACAAATATGTAGTGACCTTCTTTATCTCTTTTGATGAATCTTGGCTTGAAGTTCACATTTTCTGCAAATAGAATAGTTACCCCTGCTTTTTTCTGGGTTCCTGTCACAAGGAGTATTGTTTTCCATTCTTTGACTTTCAGTCTATCAATTTCCTTCTGAGTTAAATGTGTTTCTTTAATTTAGCATATTGTTCGATCTTTTTATTGATCCACTGGCAGAAACAGATCAGTTATTCTGTTTCTTTTGATTGGGGAATTAAGATCATTTACACTGATGGCTATAATTATGTATTGGCTGGTCTTTGTCATATTGTTTTCCTGTTGATGGTTTCCTGTCTTTTCCCTCTATTTAATTGTTTGCCTTCCCTGGTGGCTTCTTTCTGTTGGTACTCTTGGAATTGTGGTCTTTGTTATCTCTTTCCTGAATATCTTTCAGAACACTTTGGAGAGCTGATTTGATGGTCATGAATTTCTTCAGTTGTTCTTTTTCATTGAAGTATTTTCTTTCTCCACAAATTTTGAAAGATAATTTTGCAGGATACATTACTCTGGATTGTAAGTTATTTTCTTTCAAGCTTCAAATATTTCATTCCTAGTACTCCTTAATGTGTTTGCATTGAGAATTCTGCTGTGGTTCTGATGAACTTTACTTTAAAAGTGATTTGTTTTTTTTTTCTAACAGCATTTAATCATCTGTCCTTGTGCTGAATTTCTGGAATCTTGATTATTATATGTCTTGGTGTAGATTTATTTTTGTCATGACTAATTGAAGTTCTATATGCCTATCTGTATGTCAAATTCTTTTTCCATGCTTGGGAAGTTTTCTGCTATTACTTTTGTGAACAGGTTTTTTAAATGTCATTTGTGCTGACTCCTGCTTTTTCATTGACTCTGAGCAATCTTCTGTTGTTCTTCTTTACATCTTCTTGTAACTGTTCGATTGTTTTTTCATGGTCCCTTGATGTTTTTAAAAGATGTATCTTTTCATGATCATTAGCTGCAATTCTGTCTTCTAGGCCTGTGTCTTAGTTACTTTTCCTTCATTGCTGGAACAAAATACCTGACACTCAAAGTTAAAGGTGGAAAGGTTTATTTAGTTCACAGTTTGTATAAGTTTCAGTCTAGAAACAGCTGGCTCCATGGCATGGTGGTGTGGTAGAGGGGCAATCATTCAAGGTGGCAGAAGACAGGAAAAGCAACAAGAGCAAAAAAGGAAGGGAAGATTCCCTCTTTCTGTCTCTTGTATTGTAAGCAGGCTATCTGTCTTGGGTGGATGTGACACTCATGTGCATAATCCCAGCATTAGAGAATGAAACAATTACAAACTCTAGATTTAGCCACCTCTGAAAAGCCCACCCACTGTGACCACATGAGGCTTTGAAGTGACATTCAGACCACAACATTCCACCCCTGATTCCCCAAAGACTTATGCACATCCCTTGTACAAAAGGCATTTAATCTATCTCTAATAGTTGCCAAAGTCCTAGCAGTTTCAGCATTGCTGAAAAGTCCAAGTCCCAAGTCTCCTCCAAGACATAAAGCAAACTCAGCTGTGAGCCCTCATAGAAATGAAAAGAAAATTGAACACTTCCAACATTCAGTTGCACAAAATAAACTTTTCCCTTTCAAAAGTTACAAACAGGGATACAAAGGAATGGGACCAAAGCAAGTCCAAAATCCAACAGAGCAAACATTAAATCCTGTAGTCCCATGTGTAGCATTTGAGACAATTTGTGATAAGTTGCGCACTCCAGAGGGCTTGGGTGGCTCTGCCCCTACAGCACTGGTTTTAGCTCCCATGACTTTTTTCTTGGGTTGGTTTTGCTCCTTCCTTGCAGGTTTCCTCAGGTGATCCACCTTCATGGCTTCTCCAAATTTCTGGGGCCCACATTGCAACTTTGGCTTCACACTCACAGCTCCATGCATTTCCCTCTCAGAGGCACACTGCCTGGCATCCTAGGCTTTCTGAAATTGAGGTGGAAACCTTCTTAACCCCACAACTCTTGCTCTCTGCATGTGCCTAAAACCAGTGCCATGTGAATGATGCCAAGATCTGCTGGCAGCTGGAGCAGTAGCCAGGTTTCCTTCTCTCTTGGCTGTAGGTGTTGAGTGCCTAGATTACTAAGCACTCTGAATCCAATTCTGAGGAACAAATCCCCTAGACCACCACCATTCTGGAACTTGACGTAGCCACTCCCATTCTGGAACGTGGTACTCTGTGGATTTCTTCTCAAAGCAAAATCTTTCACTTTAGCAATTTTGAGGCCACAAAGGGTAGAGATCTGCTGCTTCCTGTGATGCCTTCAGGCCATCCTTTTTATTCTGTTCTTTTGCAGCAATAAAGATCTCCTCTGCTTGATTTTTCAGTGCATAGCTTTATTGGAGCTTACCTTCTGGCCAAATTTATGACATTTTAATTCACTATGCTGGGATCTTTGCTCTTGATTCTCAACACAGATCTGGCTAAAAGCCTCCAACAAGAGCCATGCCACTTCCTCAACATTTGACTGCTTTGAAATTTCTCCTGACAGATTAATTAGTTGTCTGCCTTTAATCGTCTCAGACAAAGTTTCTGGACATGAGCAAAATGCAGACAAACTTTTTGCCAAGCCATAACACACATCATCCGGAGTCCAACAGCCAATGCAGCCCTTCTTCCTGGAAGAAACTTCCTGAGTCTGGTCTTTACTGGCAAGATTTCTAGCAGCCATCTGGTCTTCTGAACTGTGACCAGAATCTCCCATATAGAATAACCTAAGGGGTTCTAGCTCCACTCTTTCAGGTGACATTTCCAAACCTTTCCAAACTCTTCATACAAGGCATTCCCAGGGACTCTCGAACCACACAATCAGGTATAGTGACAACAACAACCCCTCTTGGTACCAAATTCATGGCAGCAGAAGACAGGAGAAGTAACAAGAGCAAAAAAGGGAGAGAAGACTCTTTCTATTCCTGATATTGTATGCAGGCTACTCACCCTAGGATGGATGTTGCACTCACACCCATAATCCCAGCATTGGAGAATGAAACAATCACAAACCATAGATTTAGCCACCTCTGAAAAACCCACCCTCCATGACCCCATGAAGCTTTGGAGTGACAGCCACACACAAACTATAACAGTCTGATATTGTATCTTCACTTTCATTCATTCAGTTTTGCAAACTTTCAATGGAATTCTTAATTTCCTGGATATCCATTTATATCTGTTTCATGGATCCCATTTCTTTCCTATGTTGAACATTCAGTTTCCATCATTTTCCTATGCTTCTCTATTTTTTCTTATCTATGTCTACTCTAGTTTTGCTAAGGAAGTCCTCCATTATGGTCATCATCTCTTTTTTTTACATGAGAATTTATTTCTGTTCTGATATTCTCTGTAGCCTCATACATCTTTATTTTTTCTACTGCTGCTGTCATTCCAGAAAGTTTAGGTGAATGGCTTCTGATTTCCTCTATCTCATTGATCCCTGAGTTTTCCTGGGTGGGCTGAAAATCTGGGGTTATGTATTGCTTCTGTGTCTCTTCGTTTTCTATTTTTTAAAATTTTAACTTGTTTTTTTGTGTTGTCATTTGTATTTTTCTTATGTCAGGTAGCTTTATCACTGGTACTGAGGCTTCCCTAGTAAATGTCAATTCCTCCAAGATGTCTTTTAGGTGTAACTGCCTGTTGGTCTTTGTTTCTGTTCCAAGTTACTGTCTTCCCATTTTATTAAAGATGAATGGTTGCTATCTATTTGGCTTAGCACCCAGTCCTTTGATACTGAACTATCTGTCACAGTGTTGTCATACAAGGGTGAACAACTGATTACCAGAAGTATGACATCCTGACTAAAGTGGTACAATTAAAAATAATAATATCATTAAGCACAGCCTAGAAACTAACACACTGGGATAACTGCTTATTTTGTGTCCCTAACCATAGGAGCAAGATCTATAGTTATATAATAATGTTCAACATAAACCAGGAACTTATATGCAGTAAGTTCCCCCTTGTTAGAGTGATTATCCTGTGGAGAAGGAGAATTTAAGAGAGATAGAGGACAAAACAGTACCATAACTGAAAAAGAAATATAGTAGAAGCAAATTTGACGAACAAAGAATGATCACCCGAATTTTAGGAAGGTAGAGAAGAGAACAGGAGAGAAAAAATGAAGGAGAAAGCAAAAGAATGTTGAGGCAAACCAGTAAGACAAGAGAAAATGTTCATTCACATGAAAATATCAAAAAATCAAGAAAGACCATCAAGAAAAGAGACAGGACCATGAGAACAAACCAAACAATAACAGTCAAAACCTAAACGTACCCCACCCCTACCCCACCCCACCCCCCAAAAAAAGGAAAGAAAAAGAAAAAGAAGAAAAAAAGAAATAACTCCTCTGGTGTCCCCAGTTCTGTGTTGGTTCCTTAGTCAGAGCTGGAATTTGTACTGAGTAACCCTACATAACCTGCAGTAGGATTACTGCTGGGCCCAGGGCTGATCTTGGCCACACTGACTCCTCTCACATGCTGGCACTATGGCAGAGGGAGTACCTTCTCCCACCACTGTGCGTGGCCATTTGTTTTTATTTATTTATTTTATTTTAAACAAAAGGAAAGTAAGAAATCAAAGCAAAACAATTTCACAACCAGTCAGTAAGACAGTAACAATCATCAGCACATTGCATATTATTATAGTCACAGAAATTATTTAGGATATAAGATATAGACATGAAACATTATCCAAAAAATTATTAGCACAAAACTTTTGCCTCAATGAATCCAAAGAAACCAACTATATGACTATCTTTTTTGTTATGATTGCTCTATTGTAGTCAAATAAACATTTTGCATTAAAAATAAAATCTGAAGATGACCTTGAGAAAACTACATTTCACTCAAAATTCTTTTTTTTAACTGTCTTAACTAATTTTTTATATACATAGGTTTTGTTCCAGTTCATCACACAAGTGCAACCATGCGATGGTTACATATGTGTGACTTATTTAGTTCACTGAGAAGTATATTTTCAGTACTCATCCATTTAAGAGTGAAAAAGTCTAGTTTATCATTCTTTATAGCTGAGTAGTATTCCATTATACAGAAATACCACATCTTTTGTATCCATGCCTCAGTCGAGGGGCATTTAGGTCGTTTCCAAGATCTAGTTATTATGAACTGGGCAGCTATGAACATAGGTGCACATATATCGCTGTGGTAGGATGTTTTTAATTCTTTCAGGAAGATATGCAGAAGGGGAATAGCTGGGTCCAATGGGACCTCCAAACCTAGATTTTTGAGGAATTTCCACACTGACTTCCACAGTGGTTGCACCAGCCTGCCTTTCCACCAACAGTGGAGAAGGGTTCCTTTTTTACCAGAGCTCCTCCAGCATTTGTTATTGGTTGACTTCTTAATACTAGCCATTCTTTCTGGGGCAAGGTGTAATCTGAGTGTTACTTCTATTTGCATCTCTTGAATGGCCAGTGCTGTTGAACGTTTTTTCACGTATTTATTTGCTGTTTGTACTTGTTCATCTGAAAAGTGTGTGTTCATCTCAGATGCTCATTTTTGGATTGGGTCTTTAAATCTTGGAGGACTGATTTTTTTTAAGTTCTTTATACATTTTCGATATTAATCCTTTATCTGAGGGACAGTTGGCAAACATTTTCTTCCAGATTGTGGGTAGTCTCTTCACACTGTTGGTGGTTTCTCTTGCTGTGCAAAAGCTTTTCAGTTGGATGAGATCTAATTTGTTGATTCTTTACAATAATTCCTGTGCAGTCTGGCTTTTATTCATAAAGTCTTTGCCTACACCAATGTCTTCAAGAGTTTTAGCTACTCTATCGTCCAGCAGATTTAATGTTTCTGTTTTAATATTAAGATCTTTAATCCATTTAGATTTTAACTGAGTACATGGTGAAAGATATGGGTCCAAACTTAATCTTTGGCATGTGGAAAGTCAGTTTTTCCAACACCATTTATTAAAAAAGCTATCTTTCTTCCAGTGAATGTGTCTGGCACCTTTGTCAAATATATGGTAGCTTAGTGTGTCTGGAGTTGTTTCTAGATCTTCTAATCTAGTCCACTGATCCCTCGGGTCTGGTTTTTTTTTTTTTTTTTTTTTTTTTTTTTTTTTTTTTTTTTTTTTTTTTTTTTTTTTTTTGCCAGTACCACACTGTTTTTATCACAGTAGCCTTATAGTGTAATTTCAGGTCAGGAATTGTGGTGCCCCTTGTCTTGTCTTTGTTGCCCAGGATCACCTTTGCTATTCTAGGTCTCTTATTGTTCCAGAAGAATTTTAGGATTGTTTTCTCTAATTCTGTAAGATACGTTATTGGAATTTTGATTAGGATTGCATTGAATCTGTATAACCATTTTGGAAGTACTGGCCATGGCCATTTGTCTGCTTGCACCACCAGTCACAGAGCAGGGAGCTCCTCCCAGTCTGTGGTAGCTAGGGCTAAGACTGCCTTTTGGTGGCCAACAGAATGAAGTCTGGGTGGTCCCAGCTCCTACTTCTCTACAGAGTTACCCCCTCATCTTGTTCTCCAACTGCTGGCTGTCTACTGTGACTGTCCATCCTGTCCCTCATTCCACTCTGGGATGTTGACAGTGAAGTGACCCTGGGGTTGTTCTGCTGTTGGAGTTCAAGCCCCAAGCCCTTTAAAATTAAATGGCAACCCCGTCTGCCCACTGCCGCTCCTCTGTTTGACTGTGTGCTAGCTGCCACTCTAGCTCACTCATCAACTGCTGACTCCAGGGGGTTGCTCAGGAAACACTGTCTCATGTCCTCACTGCTGTCTCTCACTGCACAAGACTCTCCTGGTCCAGGTCAGGTCTTCCTCTCCCAGTGGGGAGCAAAGTTGCTTTCACCACCTACCTGTCCACTGGATTAGCTACACAGCTACTCTTGCCACACTGTGTGGTCTCCATTCTGTGGCAAAGATTTATTTCTTCTGTGGCAATGAATTCTATTTCCTTCTTCTCTTCTGCCAGTTCCCTCGTGGTTCGCATGTAGCCTGCACTCATGTTAGTTACTCTCTGAGCTGTTGTTTTGCAGACTCTCGGCACTTTGTCCTGGAGAAGCTGAATTGCTGGCACTCCCCACTCCACCATTTTTTCCAGTCTGGACCTGGTAAGAAACAGAGTTATGAGGTTGAAAGCACGATGAATAATGTCTGTAGTAGTTTGTTACAAAGTTCTTTCAAATTCATTCACCAGTATTGATTTTCCTTTCATTTTTCTGTTACTAATTGGTAGTCTGACTTCATGGATCAGAGGACACACTCAGAATTATTTTAATTATATTGTAATTGTTGAGTATGGCTTGCTTATGTTTAATGACCCAGGTTATGGCATACCTTGACATATATTCTGTGGGTTCATGGAGATAATATGACTTCTGTGGTTTGATGGTAATATGTTCTGCAAAGATCAATTAGACTCTGTGGTTTGATGCCGTTGAGTTTTTCTAGAAATTTGCTGATTTTATGTTTCATTTCTATCAATTGTTGAGAGATGTGATTGAAATCTCCAACTCTAATTGTGGATTTATCTATTTGTCCTTTCAATTCAAGCAGTTTAATATCAGCATTACACATTTTGTGGTTTCATTATTTGGTACATATGCATTTAGGATTTTTATGTATTCATAATGAATTGATTCTTTTATTATTGCATAATGTCCTTCTATTTTCTTGGAAAGTGTTTTTGCTTTGAAGTGTACTTTATCATATATGTATATATAATATATGTAACATATATAATATATATATATTGTATATACAGGTATTTCTGATTTCTTTTGATTACTTTGCATCCACACTTTTTCCATGTTTTTACTTCTGATTTATATACATTAGTATATTTGCATGGCTGGGAGAGGGAGGCACACCTCATATGTCTCAGTGACCACGTGGAGGGTGGTCTTGTTACACTGTGTGACATTGAAAATCCTCCCTGCAGATCTCTGATGCAATCCCATCACAGATGGGAAGTACACCTCACTATGGCTTGTTGGGTGTGGGTGTTCAGCCTCCTCAGAATGGTACAGTCTCTGCTAAAACTGCAGAACCACAGAGGTCATTGTTGCCTGGTGCTAATGAGGATGAATGGCCTCCTCTGATGCAATCCCAGGAGGGAAGGGTAGAGGTAGGGCCATAGTTTTTTCATTTTCTTTTGTGGGTTTTTTTTTTTTTTTTTTTGGTATACGAATAAGTAGGACAGTTAGTACTTAAATTTTTCTGCCTTGTTGAGCTTTCTTGTTCTGGTCATTTGATTGGAGAGAGCAGGTTTTCTTGGCGCTTTTTGTCTGTAATGACTGACATTCCTAGGTTTCAAGTTTCTCCAGAAATATGGGTTACATGAGGCAAAAATTAAGGATTCAGCAAACTCAAAGATAAGTCATTTGAAATTATTCAAAGGAACAAAAAGAAAATAATAATGAAATGGAATGTTTAAAAAGCCTACAGGATTTATAGGACACCCCCATGTGAGCCAATGGATGCATGCTGGGAGTTCCAGAGAATCAGAAGACAAGAAAGGGAAAGAAAGCTTATTAATGGATAAAGAAAATGTGATATTTATATATAATGGAGTACTACTCTGCCATAAAGAAAAATAAAATTGAGCCATTTATATGAAAATAGGTGTACCTTGAGACTACACCGTTAAGTGAAATAAATCAGATGCATGAGCTCAAATATCACCTAACTTCTCTTATATGAGAAACCCAAAGTACAAATAATTTAGAAAAAAAAAGATGGACAATAGGAAACAGAGAGGTAGATCTTTTGTAAATGGGAAGAGAATATAGAAATGGAGGGAAGGGGTAGGGCAAGGGGAATAAAAAGAATTAAGATACATTGACAACATGTACCTATTCCCTTAAGTGAATGTAAACTATCTACCATCAACATGTACTAATAGAGATAAACATTTTATCCAAAGCTCATCTAAATCTGAGCAGGGAAATGCACATTCAGACTCATGAATCCCAAAAAAATCCCCAAAAAATCAAGCATAAAGAGATCTTCCCTGAGACTAAATTCTCAAAAGTAAAAAAAACAAAATTTTGCAAGTCGTGACAGAAAAGAAACTTGTCACATACAATGGGCCTTCTGGAAGATTCCAGCAGATTTCTCAGCAGAACTCTCAAACCAGAAGTCAATGGGATGACATATTCAAAATACTGAAGAAAGAAGTTATCTATCCAAACTTCCAAAGTTGTCCTTTAGAAATGAAAAAGAGAGTTTTCCCAGACAAACAAAAACTGAGGGAGTTCAAGATCTACTCCACAAGAAATGGTGAGAATGCTCCCCAGGTTGAAATAAAGGGATCTTATCATGCAAACAGCCAAAAGTACAAATCTCATTGTAAATGTAAGAATATGGTAAAATTCAGGACACTCTAACTGTAATGTTTGCATCAACCACTTCTAACTCTAGTATAAAAACTAAAATCACTATAGCTATAATAACATACATATGTGATTATGACAAGATGAAAATTTTGACATCAGTAACAAAATATGTGCATGAGGGAGAAGTTAAAGTACAAATTTTTTACTTGGTAAAAATTAAATTGTTACTGGCTTAAAATAAATGGTTAAAAGAAACAATTATATTTGATGTAAGCCCTTTTTTTGTAATCCCAAAGGAAAGCCCTATCGTAAATACACAAAGAGAAAGTGAAATAAATTAAATCATATAACTAAAAAAAAATCAAGTCAGAGGGTAGAGCCCTGATCCGATAGGGTTAAATGCCCTTATAAGAAAAGACACCAGAGAAATTGCAATCAGCCTCCCTCCCAATCTCTCTTAGGGAAGACACGTGAGGACAGAATAAATTTAGCCGTCTGCAACTCAGGAAGTGAAGCCTCACCAGAAAATGACCATCCTGGCAACCTGATTTCAGAACTCACACTCCGAAACTGTGAACTCTGCATGCCTGTTGTTTAGCCGTAAGTCAATGGTACTTTGCTAAGGTAGCCTGGGTTGACAAAGATGTGTGTTCTGTACATATCTTGTCATTGAGGAAGCAGATTGTTATCTTCATTCTGAGCTCTGAGGATAACCCAGCCTGCAGGTTGCTTTGATAAGAAACACTGAACAATATATTTGAATTTGAAAGCAGTTTCTCAAACACATAAAGATGACCTTATAACAGCTCCAGATAAAAAGCTGATGGTTGAAAGTTAAGTCGCAGTTCTTTGAAATATATTTGGAGGACCAAGTAATATCATAGAGGCTCTGAGCTTCCTGGTGATGGGATTTGATAAACGCCACACAGCAATCGTGTTGTTGGTGCTCCTATCAGTGCTTAAGAGGTGGTTTTTCTCCCAGTTTATAGTTTCTGTACTATAGCCCATGCTAGGGGACAGCATGAGAGAATGAAAAAGCACTGTGTGTGAGTTTCACATGAACTAAATGACAGAAAGGGAGTGTGTGTGGCTTCGGAAGAACATCTCATAAGTGTCAGAACTCAGATGTGTTCAGGAGTCAGCCAAGTGGGGCTGTGTGTAGAGTGGTCCCAGAGAACACACACAATGAAAGGGGGACAGATGACCCTCTCAAAAGCCAAGAGATGCCTTGTTATACAATTTTGCTTGTCAAAAAAATGTCTAAGGACAGAATTCTGCCTGAGGACTCCAAGTTTGTGTACTTCACACACATTGCAAACTGTTAATTCCCAACTCCCAACAATCTCACCTAAATCCTAAGTAACAACTTAAACAAAGACAGTTGATGAATATTTGAACTGCAGGTCGTCAAAACATTTAAGGTCCCACAAAGTAATTCTTCCATAAAAAGTAATGATTAGGACTTTATGACAGAGTTTGGAGAATTATATCCTTTCTAATGCTGCAGAATGCAGTTTTCTTTTTTTGTTTTTTCATTCGCTTGGGCTTCTTTCCCAACAGAGTGTCCTTCAGTGAGGTTTCTAAAGAAGTTAACAGCATCCTCCCTCCAAGTGCTTGGTCAGGATATTTGTAGCTTTTTTATTTTTCCCAGTCATGGAAAATGCACGCAGGGATTGAAAGGACCAGTTCATGCAACATTGCTCAAAGGATTTGAGGAATCCATTACTGCACAAATCCTTTAATTAAAGCCGGTTCCTTCAGGCCACTGTTGCCTGGGCTCCATCCACAACGTCCCTGGTGACCTTGAGAGTGTTGATTAATTGACGAGTTGGCAGTGCAGCCATTCCTTCAAAGATTCCAAGATATAAATGCTGAAACAAAAATGCCCCTGGACACCATATGGTCCCATGTTTGCAGCGGTTCTTAAAATTTATCTGCAACTTCTGCTCGCTTGACTAATGCCTGCTGCCTGCTACTCACTGAGTGTTGCGACCTGTCACCCTTCTTCTTTGAGGCAAAGAACTCTTCAGCAAGGAGGTATTTTTGGAAACTCAAGAGGGCATCTTTGCAATTTGGCAGCTGAATGTAACGTTCTCCACTGGGTCCAAGTCACCGTTGATATCAAAGTGGCCAGATTTTTGAAAAATATCTCTGCCTTGGCTTTTCAGGGAATCAGCAATAAGCAGCTCTATCTGGGAGGCACCACCATCTAGATTCTGCTTATCAGAAGAGTGAACCGGAGGGAAAGCGGATAATACAGCAAATACAGGCACGCTGCAGGCGACAGTACTTTTCCATGGCGGCCCTTAAAGGTGACCCCACAAGCTTCTCCTTTGTAATTCTGAGATGTGGCTTTTGCCTTGGCAGCAGCCTTTGGATGACACCCCAGGGAAACCGAGTTCTGTTTCATCCTCTCAGAAACTGGAGGAACAAGAGACCTCAATCGAAGGTGAGGTTTTAGCACTGAACCGAGTGGATGCTGTAAGCTTCGTCCATCTACACACAAGGCTGAGTCTGGGAATGCGTAGTTGAGAGAAGCAGGTTGATCAAAACTGAGCAGTAAGGAGTCGGGAGAGGTTGGGGGCGGAGTTTCTGAGGAAGTGCTGGAGGGAAGCAGGAAGAAGACGAGAGAGGGCGCTGTTGAGCAGGAGCCAGTGACGTGGCTAAGAGTCCTCTCTGCCAGCTGCACCTGCCATCTGCCTCAAAGCCTGTCAGGTCAGGTGCGCTTTTAAAAGCCTAGTGTATTCTGGGGCGCCGCAGGGTTGAGAGTCAAGTTGATGTCGTGGGCAAAGTAAATGCGGCTGGGGGGCCAGGACTGGTGGCTCATCCTACAGCGTCTGGAGCACCGTAAAAGGAAACGCAGTTCAGGAACCCCCGCGGAAGAAGGACAAAGTGAGGGTGGCAGCAGGAATTCCAGACTAGACCCCTGAATTTGGGTTTGGCTGTCCTGCTCACAGACTATGGGAATGTAGGCAAATCCCTTAACCTCTCTGAGTTTTAGTTTCCTCCTCTGTACAACCAGTACGATGATAATACTTATTTTACAGAGTGGTTGGGGGGGAGTTAAATAAGTTAGTGTTTGTCGACACTGAAAACAATCCCAGAGACATAGAAAGAGCTAAATAAGTAATTATATGGTAAGATCCATTTTCTCACCAGGTGTAGTGGTGCGTGTCTGCAATTCCAGTTCTTGGCAGGCTGGGGGAAGAGGACAGCAAGATCAAGGCCAGCCTGGGCTACACAGTGAGAGCCCGTATCAAACAAACAAACAAACAAACAAAAAGATTCATTTTTCCTCTAACACTCAGCCTACAGGGGATTGTCTAGATTTTTCTCTCTGTGCCATCACTTTTCTGTTGTTCTCTTTTGGGCCCTCTGTTAGAGAAAAATCTCTGCATGTTCTGTGTAAGTACCGCGTGCTAACTGATTGCACCGCTGGAGCACCAGTCTTTGTATTCAGAAAAATACCAAGATCTTCAAGCTTTTATTCCCTTCTCTCCCCTTCCCATCGATGGCCTAGATATACAAATAAGGGAAAAGAGGAGGTGAAATTGGTAAAACAGGAAAATGCAGAGGAGACTATATCAGAATTTGACTGGTTAACCCATGAAAAAGGAGTGGGAGAAAAAGCTACAAATTTGCAATTTTGGATCCTACTTCTCTGTCATGTATGACATGAGTGACTGTATACAGAGGGGAAATCTGCGGACAGAACTATATTTCATTGCAAGTAGCAGATTTAAGACATTGTGAGGGGACATGAAATCTGTACTTGACCTCCAGAAGCTGAAGCCACCTAGGAATTCACAGAATCCTTGGCAACTTGTGACTTCCATAGGTTCCGGAAATGTGGAAATGTGACCCAATTTCTTTTCCGTCTTGCAAGGCGGAAGATGGGAAATCTGGAAAAGCATCTTATGTGGAGATGAACATTACTCAGAGCCCTTACTATAGGAGGGAGATCAGTGTCTACTTGTCAATGATTTCACCTATTGTACAGGTCAAAGGACATTTGTTAGGTTAAGTAATAAGATTACAGATTTAGTATATGTAAGATAGAATATATACATACACTTGTTTCTACACACCAAAGACCCATGTACTTATGTACATGGAAATGAGCATATTCAATAAATGGATTCAGAAGAGTGCATTTAGTTAGCAAGATATATGAGCAACATAGTGAAAATATAAGACTACAGTTTGCCAACTCACAAAATAATGTGAGTTAAGGACACAGCTAGAGACTGACCTTGTAGCCTGATGGCGTCTGCTCAGAATGAATGGCGCTACCTTTCCTCCTATAGTCCCTGGTAATGGGATGTGATAGATAGCCTTGACTGTCAACTTAATAGACTAGAGAGGCCTAGGAGATTAATAAACCACAATTCTGGGTGTGTTATGGGTGGTGTGGCCTGGGGGACTGTATCTGATCCCTGGTCCTTTCCTCTTTGGCATGGTTCCTCTGTCTTTTACATTTCATGAAATAAGCAGCTTTGCTGTATCATGTCCTTCCACCATGACATTTCTGCCTTGGAGCCAGCTGACCATGGACTGAAACTTCTGAAACTGTGAGCCAAATTAACCTCTCCTTTGAAGGTGTCAAGTATTTTTTTTCCAACAATGGGAAATTTGGACTCCTCTGTTCATGCTAATGACATTGTAATGAGCAAATAAAGAAAATAAGAAGGACAGGAGAAGAATAGTGGTTGAGTGACTAATCCAAGATAGAGTCAAGAGCTTGGACTTTCCTAAGCTCATGGCCGATCAAGACCAAGGCAAAGAAACCAAATCCTGCTACTTTTCACATTTCCCCACCTGTCCTCCTCAAACTGGGCAGGGGAGGGGCAGTGACACAATAACCTTCTGGTGGGTTTGCGGTGTTGGCATGAGCCTTGTGGTATCCCTCTTCCCCTGCTGCTTCATAAGAGGGACAGAACACCCTCGATGCCAAGCTGGGCTCTTCATACATTCCTGTTCCATACCATATCAGGTGTATTTATAATCACATGAAACAGAAGCTTTGAACAAGCAGAGAGGGCAGAGTTGTACAACCAACCACCATTATCCCACCAACATAGGCCAGTCTCATCACAGAATCAATTTTGATAATTTCAAAATGTAGTTCCCAGTGGCGGCAGTGATTACCCTCATTTGTCCAGGTAAAAATACCTGAAGTTTAGAGAGAAGAATTGATTTAACAAAGGTCCCAGAGGTGACCAAGTCTACATTCAAACCTGCTCCTCTCTGCAGACCACATTTGCCAGTCTCTGCCAGTCACCTCCAGAGAGACCCTCGGTCTGTCCCTATTCTGAGGCTGAGGGAGGAGGACAGTGAGATCAAGGACAACCTCTGAGTGAAGGTGAACAGTGGGACCCTGGTGTATATATAACCTATTCCACAGAAAATGATTGTGTAGAGCATAATGCAGTAGCGTAGTCATTAGCATCATTTCTAGAACATAATGTGGGTTCAACAAGTAATAACCAGCAACCTTGAGAACCACCCGCAGGGCTGATCTATTGATACGAACAGAGGCCCCGGCAGCAGAGGGAAAAGCATAGAGAGGTAGAGGAGAGTTGGAATTTCCCAGATGAAGGGATGAAAAGCAGACCCTGCTCTGATCCTTACTCGACCTGTGACCTAGGCTAAAAGTCTCCCATCTTCTAACCTCAGTGTCCTCATTTGCAAACTAGGGTTGGAGATTTCTGCCTCAGGAGAGCATGGAGAAGGCGTGCATGGGAAACCCTTAGCTGGGGAGGGGAAGATGTTCCATAAATGAGAACTCTGTCCCCTGCTCAGTCCACCTGCTCCCAACCCCTACTCCAGCTCTGCTCCTAACCAGCAACCTGGATGCCTGTGCACAAGTGTGGTTGAATCACAGAATGTTCCAGATCAGCACACAGGCACAGGAGGGCCGAGGCCTGGGCAATGGTCATGTCCTAACCCCAGCATGGGTGGAGGCTGTTCTTGTCCTGCCCTGCACATCCCTGCCACACTCTATCTCCATGGGTCCATGGAGCAGCAGGCACCTGGGGCCCTTCCCAGCTCTGCCATCCAGGCTGGCAGAAGGTCAGGGCAGCACTGGCAGGAGAGACATGGTAGCTGTGGCATTGTGGGAATTGTAACTGTTGTCATTATTTTGGAAGCAGTCATGCTACCTTCCAGAAACCTTTAAGAGGATGGGGGAATGGGATAAAATAAAGTGGGGAGGATGCCATTCAACTCATCTAGCATGTGCATGCTGGGAAAAAATGTTCCTCTTTTTTTCAGTTATTCACCATTCCTTTTCCCTGATTTATTTTTCTTTTAGTGCTTGTGCCTCAAAATGACCATGCCCATATTCTACTTGTCTGTTGTCTGTCTTCCTTCCAGAAGGCAACTGCATATAGGCTGGAGCTAGAGCGTGCTCACTAAGCCTATCAGTGGCTGTTGTGGTGAAGGTATGTATTACGGCTGTGTCTAGATGTCCCCCCAAAGCCTCATATGGTCATAGGTGGGGCTTTTCAGGAGCGGCTGTATCTAGGGTGTGTGATGCTGGGATGCTATGATTACTAAATTAGCCCACTGATTGGTTTGGCATAGTTCTAGGTAGGATTAAGGGTGCCCTATATTGGGTGTGAGTGCTACCAGCCCCAAGGGTTTGTAGCCTGGATGAAATACAAGGGACAAAAAAAGAGGGCTGCTGCTGCTGTTGCTTGCTGCTTTGCTGCTTTGTTGCTTGCTTCCTTCTGCCTTCTGCCTGCCACAAACTGCTTCTCCTCTGCGATGCCCTCTGTCATGCCACCCTGCCTGCAAGCCAGGCAGCTATAGACTCCATAAACTGCAAGCCAAAATAAACCTTTCCTCCTTTAACTTTGGGTGTCAGGTATTTTGTCTCAGCAATGAGAAAAGTAAGTAAAACAGTATGTAACCAAGTTACCAAATAAAGGAAGGATTAAATGTTCAAAGGAAAATATTGACAAAGCAAATACTTTGAATTGATGTGACAAGATTTGAAACCTAAACTTTTGCTAGATTTTCACTTAGTGTTTATTATTTACAGGGATCAGCTTGGGTCCTACTTCCTACATTCCTGGCCCTGCAGTCCTTGTGGCCATAATAGGATGGCACACCCACACCCTGCTCATCTCAGCCAGACAACGTGACTGGTGACTGGCTTTGGTCCACGTGGATGGCAGTAGTCATGCACCTTGCTGTCAGGTGGGAAGGTTCTGAGCTAGTGTGGAGTCCATCATGCTCCTTTTGCCCTTCTGCTGCGGTCAGGGAATTGTGCGTCGAGATGCAGTCTCTGCCGGTGTGGGTCTATGAGTGCCTGTGGAGGGTGGCGCTCATTTGTCACAGTGGGTATGGGGTGTAGGTTGTTTTCAGTTGCTGAGGTTTGCAGTTGCTATTGCAGTGTGACTCAGCTCATCCTGATGGATCCAAGACCCACCTCCATTCTTCCTTCTGTGTCGTCTCCTATCTCGGACCCCAGACACAGGCGACAAGGGGCCAGGGGAAGGAAGGCATTGTGTTTGCAGAGTGCTTCCAAATGCTGGGCTGGTGTCATTATTATTCCAAAGTCATTTCATTTCAACAGCCCCATAGGACAGGCAGGACCTCCTCGCCTCCGTCTAGGGTGGGGTAAACTGAGGCTTGGCAAAGGTTTAGCATTGCTGGGGTCACTTATTTTCCACTCCAAAGATCTCATTGCTTCCCTACGGCAGCTGCATCCTGCAGAAATGTGTGCTAAGGTCATTCTGGATGAGGTGCTTTTAGAGCTTAAAAAAATAGTAACCTTTACTAATGACCTGGTAATTGTTTTTATAGCTTCCCAATGAAGTGTGAAGTGTTCTAAGAGACAACACAACACAATTTCCTTTGATGGTGAAATTTTCCAAAGGATGATTGCTTCACTTCTCAGAGCTCTTGGTGCCCTGGCTTTGGTGTGATAATGAACAGACTTCCGGTCATCAAGAAAGTTGGGGAACTTCAAGTAAGTGCAGAGGTTGGGAAGAATATTATCTTTATTTTAAAGTATGCATTTTGTCTTTTTCTTTAGAAATGGTCACATAATAACGTATAACAAATAATAAATTGGTGGCATCTATCAAGCACTTGCCATATTCTGTGGCCAGGTTTAGCACTTAAATTACTGTCCTCTTCAGCAAGGCCCCAGCCCAGCGCCCGGCCCAGTGCCCAGTGGATGGCAAGGCTCATAAACATCTCTGTAATGAATGAATCAGCCACAACAATATCCGCTGGACCTGCTGCTTTGAGTCCTGCTCAAATGTAATGAAATGCTTTCTATGTGAAAATTTATTGAGAGAGGGAGATAAAAGGTTAGTGTTAGAAACAACTTGATCATTTAATTCACATACAAAAAAAGCCATTCTAAATCCCAAGAAAGGGAAGAAAATTAATTCTAATTGAGAGCATTAATGATTATGTTAGCTAACATATTAGAGTTAGGTCAAATGTATGGCAGAGTAGAGTTGCCTTCTATTTGCTTTGCTACAAATAATTGGAGTTAATCGGTTCAGAGCATTATGCTCCTTGTAGGATGATGTCTTCGATGGAGACCTCTGGGAGTTTCCCAAAGCTACCACACTGATTCTCGTGTTTTGCCTGTACAGTGGGGCAGGGCAGATGCCTTTACACTGATTTGCAGTTGAGAGAGGGTAGAGACTCTCAGGAAGTTCCTAAAACCACACACTGTTCAGAGGCAGGGAAATGTGGATGTGGGTTACCAGCTCCCAGCCTGGAGTGGTTCCATCACATCACCACATCTTTCTTCCTTGTGACTCTCATGGGAGCTGAGGGGAGTAAGCAGGTGATTGGTTGTTCTGCCTTTTGTGTTGTTGTTATGCTGTTTAATAGTGTATGATTAATCTAAGACTTAGTCAACACTTATTGTTTGGTCAGGTCAGATTTTTCCCTGAAGTAGAAGATACCGTACCTATGATGTGAGCTTAATGTGTGAATTTGGTGAAGTCATGGTATCCAGCTCTTTGGTCCAACACCAGCCTAGATGCAGCTGCGAAAATGTGTATTACATGTGATTGACATTTAAACCTGTGGACTCAAGTAAACCAGGGTGCATCCTATAATCTCATGGGGTCCTTATCTAAGCAGTTGAGGGAAGACCCAAAGTAACAAGATGGAGACCCTCCAGAGTGGAAGGGATTCTATCTCCAGATGGCCTTTGCACCCAAGGCTACAACCACAGCTCCTGACAGGATGCCCAGCTTACCGGGCAGCCCTCTGTATTTCATTTTTGCCAGTGAACCAATTCCTTAAAATACATTTCTCTCTCTTTATATCCATATCTGTATCATTCATAATAGCACACAAGCACTCATCCTATTGGCTCTGTTTCTCTGGAGAACCCTGACTAATGTCAGATCTTATGCTTTTCTGATAGATGGTGATGAAGATGGGGCTGATGAGACCATGATGGTGCCCACTGTGAATGTCAGAGCTCCCTCGGGCAATGCTCACACCCTTCTATGTGATGAGCATTATTCCCATTGTACACATGAAGAAATCAAACAGAGTTGGTCCTCAAAGCAAGATAGCTAGTAAGCAACAAAGGATGGAGCCAGGTCTCTCAACCTAAGTACTCACATAAATATTTGTAGGATTCATCTGGTGTTGGGGTTTAGATCTAGACTGTCCCCAGAGGCCTCATGTTTTGGAAGGTGATTGGTTTATGGGTGACTTACTGTTTAATACTTCTGGCAGTCCACCTCCTAAGCAGTCTAAGAGCTCATCTTAGACTTCTAAGCAGTCTAAGAGCTCATCATGGCAAAAATTTATGCAGCTGACTATATTTTCAGATATCTTAATTTGGGGGAAAGCTAAAGTCCATTAGCCAAAAATACTGGGATAGACATAGTGAAGTACCATGCATTAAAAAGAAAGAGGAAAGCTTTCTTTTTATTGCTTTTCCAAATTTTATTTCACAACAACCCCAGTATCTATTACCTGGGAACTCAGAAACCAAGTTCCATTCATGTGGCGGGAGACAGAAGCCTCTCTCTTTCAGGCTGGTTTTGAGTTTGGGCGTGTTTGGGATGGGAGGTGGTACAGGAGGAAAAGGGGGATAAGCACCGTGAAGTCTGTGCTGTCCCTTTGTGTGTGGCACAGCCCTGGGGACCAGGAGCTGATATTCCCGAGAGATGATAGAGTGGGGCTGACTGGCTGCCACCCACCCCAGGGTCGCACTCCCACTATCAGTGCCACTGATTTCACCTGTCCCATGTGAACAAATATATGAAGCCTCAGGAAAATCAGCTTTCCATCTTCCTGTGGGAAATTTGATATAAGCTTTGGAAATTAAAAAAAAAAAAAAAAAAAAAAAGGCGGGATGCCTCCTTCACACGCAGTTATTTTTAGCTCCTCTCTCCTTTAGCAGAATGGCTAACGCCAACTCAAACTATTTCTGAAAAGAGTTGCTGGGGACAGAGTGGAGGTGTTGATAGGCCGCCTCGAGCCGAGCTCTCAGAAGCAGGTGAGTTACCAGAGAAAGCAGCCGCTTTGCAGCTGCCTTTATGGGAGTGCTGGAGATTTCTGCAATTAGCTTAATCCTTTCCTCCTGACACGCACTTTATAGGAAAGCAAACACAGTAATTATCCTCCCCCATCCCCTCTAATCTCTGTCTACACGGCATGCCGACAGATGCTTTTCTGCCTGGCTCTTGGAGCCCGGTGTCACGATGAGGCGGGCTGTGTGTGACAGATTGCTAAATCTGGCCACCTCCAGACAGGGGACTTGGTGTTCAAGTGGCGCCGGCTGCTCTTGCCTCCCTGTAGGGCTGAGGCAGGGCCTGGCTTTGGGCAGGCCTGGAAGGTTCTGGAAGGCTGCCCTATGACTCAGGCCATCCCTTGCCGAGAAGGGCAGCCCTCCACCACTGGCAAAGCCCACTGTATGTTGCTTGCCTGGCTTAGGATTTAAATCTGGGAACTTGCCCAGAAAAATCCCCAGTCCGCCAGAGAGGAGCGTCCAGCCCCAAATGCCACGGCAAACACGGGCAACCATTTGACAGCGAAAGGAACATTACCTGGTCCTGCCCAAACACAGCAGGCCCTGTCTGCCTGCAGCCACACGCTCCTCTGTTTCTCTGGTATTCGCATCCCTCCTGCATTTCCTTTTCTCTTTTGAGGCCCCTGTTTTGGATCTAGGAGTGGCTGTTAGGTAGAGAACACTTGTATGGCCTCTGAGCCAGTTTCTGAGACTCAGTTCCCTATCCATAAATTAGTAAATAAAAATTTCTTATTTTGCAAGATCTTTAAGGATCGAGTAAGATCATGAATACAATGCGTCTAATATGTACCTAAGGGGAGACTTAACAAGTTCAGTGCGTTCATGGACTATACTGCGGCCACTAACCATGTGTACTTCTCTAAGATTTTCAAGATAACTTACTTCCTTTAGTTTTCAAAATAATTTGCTTAATATTTCTTCATCTGCTACAGAGCTAGGGCTGGAAGTTTGGCTCAGTGGCTTAAGCACCTGTCTGGCAGGTGTGAGGCTATGAGTTCGATCCCCGGTGCTGCAAAAAAATAAATAAATAAAAATAAAATAAAATAAAATGCTACAGAGCTAGATACTCTATTTCTGGGTTTTAAAATTGTTTTTGTTTTGTTCAGGGAAGGTTTTTGTCATGTTGGAGATGTCAGATACAAATATTTGGCAAACTATGGCCAACTGACCAGTCTGAGCTGCTGTTCGGTTTTGTAAATAAAGTTTTATTGGTTGTAACCATGACCATTCAGTTCCACATTGTCTGAGGCAGCTTTGTCCTCCAAAGGCCAAGCTGAGAACTTCAGGTTTGCGCGGCCCATGATGTTTCCTGCCTGTACTTTTGCAGAGCAGTTTGCTGACTCTGATGTAGACTGTAACTGGTGGAACAGGGCTGAAATAACATTCATACCTCCTGATACCTCAGCCTTGGGTAGCATGGGAATCATGCCTTCTCTAAATGAAAAAAAATAAAATAAAATAAAATAAAATGGTGGCAACCAATGGGACAATAACTCTGAAAATATTTTTGTATGTGTTTTCTTTTCCTTTTTTTTCACATATCTAGCTTATACATGCTAGACAAGTGCTCTACCACCAAATTATATCCCCAATTCCTGTATTATTTTTATTTTTTTAAGATAGTCTGGCTAAATTGCCCAGGTTGGCCTTGACTTTGCAATCCTCCTGCCTCAGCCTCTTGAGTAGCTGGGATTATAGGTATGCACTACCACACTCAGCTACCACACTCAGCTCAGGGATTTAGCTCAGTAGTTTATGCTAATATAAAACACTTCTTTGCATCCCTTATCCAGGATTCCCAGCGCATACAGCAGTGTCCAACACCAAGAATGTAAGGCCACCAAGGACCAGGTCCCAGGGTGGTGTCATGGGTTAGAGTCACACGACAGGCTCCTGGAGGACTAAGATCCTGAGTCTGGAGGAACTGGTAAGAATGTAGTTTTTTTTTTTTTGTTTTTGTTTTTCTTTTTTGGTACTGGGGATTGAACTCACGCCCTCACGCTTGCCAGGCAGACACTTACACTACTGAGCTACATCCCCAGTCCTGGAGGAACTGGTACTGAGAGCTGGTGCTCATCCCTGCTGCTTCTCTGCTAGCACTCTTGTCACATATAATGTGCTCTTTATCCCTGTCCACTGCCTCTTCCCTGTCCCCAAACCCAGCAGAGTCTGAGGCTCACAGAAGCTTCTCCAGGGTATAGGGCTGCTCTCAGATGTACAGGACTGCAAATCCCAAGGACAGAAACACCCCTCCCCGCCCCCCTAACATGTCCCAAGCCTCCTCCCTATGCCAAGTCCTGGGTGCCCTGTGGAGGGCAAGTCATGGTGCCCTTCTATAAGGAACACACAGTCTAGTGGGGGACAGAGGGGGTCAAAGAGTAAAGGAATAGTGATCAGATATGACAAAGTATCTGCTAAGGGCACACAAGTCGTTTAGTAGATCTGCATTGTGAATTTGAGAGGAGAGTGAGGGGACAGGCCTGAAGCTACAGAAGTACAGAGTGGAAAGATCCTCCTGGGTCTCTCATCACAGACTCCAGAGTTTGGGCAAGGATAGGGTCCAAGGTCTGTGACCGTGGGGATTCTGATCAGGTTCACACATGATACGCTAAGAATTTTCCAGGATGTGTTTCAGTTAATCTTCAGTCCCCTAAAATCCTTGCCACTGCTGTTGCTGCTAAGGGTCATGGCAATGATGACAGCAGCATGGGACCTCAGGTCTGTCCTTGTGTCTGCAGGACCCAGCCAGCTGTTTGCTTCTTGTCTCTTCTTTCACCAGGTTCAGTGATCTTTAGGGGAACAGCTTCCAGAGTCTTTGTCCCATAGGGAAGAGCACTGAGGCAGGGAACCGGAGCTGTGTCCTCTGCGGTGCAGAGCCCAGGATGGGAGCCCGAAGCTGGGATGATGCCCATGCCCTGGTCAGACTGTGCAGGGTGGACCAGTTACAAGGCTGCTGCTGCAGTTTGTGGGATATCAATAGTGGCCGTGAACAGGCCAGTCGGGAGGACCACCTGAGGGTGACGAGACTGTGACACTTGCCTGTATTCTCTGTGGTGGGAGGGAAAGAGGGAAATGGCCAGTGGTGACAGCAGGCTGGGTCTGGACCATTCGTGGCAGTAGTGTACAACTCTGTGTGTGTGCCTGAGTGTGTGTGCACATGCACAAATGGTAGGTAGGGGGCAGGGTAAGTAGGAAATTCCTCTCCAAAGGGTGCAAATAAAAAGTACTGACATCTTCCCAGCCAGTTGGAGACTGTCAACTTTGAGGTTCACTTCTTCCCGTTAGTAAAAGCACAGAAAGAATTCAACCCCAGGAAATGAAGATTTTTTTAAAAATGACAAAACACACACATAACACCATGAAATGAAAGGAATCTGCAAACAGCTCTTTATCCTACACAGACGAAAACAATTTGACATTTGACACAACCAAGCATCTGAAATGCAGGCAAGAGTGACATGGCTCAGGTGCCAGTCATGCTGCTTGTAACGAGTTCTTCAGATGTATTGATGTTCAAGGCCACAACAGCCCCAGAGGACTACTGGGTCAGTTATCTAGCATTGGAACATTGTGTATATTCTCTTTGCACAAAACAAGGCCTACTTCCAAGAAGATATTATATTCTCTCCATCAATAAAGCTTGATTTTTATGGGTGTTTAAAATCATACTAGCAAAACACACTGGTATTATTGGTAGGTGTTGAACTAGTTCCAGGCATACCAGTCTGCCAACATCTGTCATCCGCGTGAGCTCAAATGCCCTAAAATATTGCCCTTGAGTTCCTTCCCAGACAGACCGGCCTTGCTAATTTTGCAGTACTCTTGGGATAAGTAAGAATTTCCTGAAGATGGTGAAGCATTTCAGAAAGAGCCATATACCTCCCTAGGAGGGTGCTGACGGACCCTCTTTAATTTCAAGCTGTCTTATGCAATGGCAACTTCTACCCTGCACCTTGCCACCAGGCCTATTATTTTCTTCTTCACCCTTTGCATAGTTTTAAATATGAATTCAGTCAAAGGCATAAAATTAAGCCCCAACACCATTGTACCTTGACATGTGGTGGAATCAGGAGGGCCTCAAACAGCCTAACCACAAGTCCCTTTCCCACACTGTTCCTGCAGACAGAGTCCCCAACCAAACGACATTCTTATTAATGGAAGGCATATAGTTCTGGGTTATCCCACACTTCTTACGCTCTGGTAGTTGTAGAATTGTCCACTCAAGCCAATCACTTCTTTTCCTGAGCACCAAGGGGCACCTCACCATGTTAGTGCTACAAAGCCTGCCTCCTTTGACCCTGGTGGCTCACTCTTCATGACAGCAACTCTCATGTGACCTCCATGACCCAGTGGTTCCTCTCTGTAAACGATGAGTGATGATAACAACGAGCCAGTGTCAGGTGCAGCTGTTCAATGACAGATGTCTTGGGTTTGGCCATTCGCAAGCCTGCAGAGAGAATCCCTCTCTCACCACTGGGCTGAGTTAATAATAATAGTTAGTTAATAATGGGAGGCAAACTAACCTCAAGTCCAACCTCTGGTCTCCCCAGGTTCTAGCTGGCCAATTTGCACAAACTGTTTTAACTTCTCAGAGCCTGAGTTCCCGCAAGAGAAGAGCAGTACCCAATTTCAGAGGGTGCTGGGGAGAGTAAACAGGATAATTTATTCAGCAGCTCTTTGGTGAGGATCTCTTAGGTACAGGGACTGTAGTGATGAACACGAACGGGGTTTCTGTTCACAGAGAACTGATATTCTAATGGGGATGTAAACAACTAGGGTTTAAATATTAATGATGTGGTTACAGACAGTGTGAAGTGCTATGAAGGAAGAACTCACCAAGTCACAGGTGTAGGATGGCGTGTGAGGGTGGGTATTAGATACGGGTATTAGGGTGGGTTCTCTTGGGCAGTAACATGAGAGCATAGATCAGTGTCTTGAGAGGGAAGCACTGCACAGTTTGGGGACAGGTGTGACAATGTGGAGGAACAACTCATACAAATGCCCTGAGATGAGTGCTCGCCAGGCACGTTGGAAAAACAGGCGAGAAATCAAGGCAACTGGAGTATAAGTCGAGAGAGCGAGGTACTTGAGGACTGTAGGTACCAGCCCCAGGAAACCCTCTGGGGTCAAAACCCTCCCATTCCCACCAGTGCAGTGCATCACGGGAAACAGCAGCTCTGTAAGATTCTAAATCAGCACTTCACTCAAGGGGCGCTGAGAGGAAGGAGAGAGGGTTTCTGTCCGGAACTAGGGACAGGTTAAAGAAATGCAGCTGATCCAAGATCAGAATATAAAAAGAGCAAGACCAAGTTTTGACTAGAGAGCACGCCGGGTACAGCTTCAGTGAGTAATTAATAACCACTTGAACCCAGCCCCTCAATTCATGAAAGCACTGAGCTTCTAACAGTTGTTTTTAAAGGCTAGGAAAGGGGGAAAACGCTCCATGTCTTTGGAGCTTGGTTGGGGGTCACATCCCATTGGGTCTGTATCTGACATCCATTACTCTGTAGATAAACAGAGGCTGGGCAGAGTTCTCAAATGGTGCAGGTCTCATTTTTCTCACCTATTAAATGGGGACACTGCTGCTCTCACTGCTGCTCATGGTAATGATGATGGAAGGTTTTTTTTTTTTTTTTTTTTCTGACACTGAGTCTCACTATGTAGTTCAGGCTGGTTTTGAACTCACTATGTAGCCCAGGCTGGTCTTGAGCTCACAGTGATCCTCCTGCTTCAGCCTCCCAAGTGCTAAAATCACAGGTGTGTGCCACCACGCCCCACCCTGCAGTACTTCAAGGGACTAAAGAGTAACTGAAACAATCCCTGGAATATTCTTAGCATACCACGCATGAACCTGATCAGAGCCCCCAAGGTTAATAAATACTTTTTGAATATTTCTTTTTTTCTACAACAAAGATTAAAGTTACAGGTGGATTTGGCTTGACTTGTGACGCATTCTGAGTTACTGTGATGTTACTAAGTAAGGATTTCTGTTTACTATCTACTTGGTGTTTGTTGAGGTTAAGAGTACTAGCCTCTTAACCTTTAACATCATGCCTTAAATTTTTTAAAGGAAAAAAATGATTTAGCTAAAATTAATATAACCCCATCGTAGAAATTATGGAGAACACAGACAAGTACTCAGAACAAAATAAGAGTCATCTGTAACTTCATGTATTTGGTTCTGTCACTTATTTTTCCTTTTAGGCTTTTTTCTGAATGTTTTACAAGAGAGTTCATGTCTTCTATGTGTTACTTTCATCATCATTTTCAAGTTAGCATTATGTTATGATGATACAAGTTATGTCATTAATAATTTCCATAAACACGTTTAATGGCAAGCACATTGTATTGTTTGGATTTGCCATAATAATCATTATACCTACCTTACAGAGTAGCCACTCAACAAGAGACTAGTAATGGCAGGGAAGGCAAGGACAGGCTGATTGGCGCTGGTATTTTTGATCTCTAGATTTTAAGGTTGATTAGTTTCCAGCTACATCTTATTTTTAGGGAAACATGGCAGTAGTACAAACTACAGGGCATAAAAAAATAAATAGAACTATGACCCACAACCTGCAACATCCTGCCCAAGAAACCAACCCCTGGTCTGCCGTCACCAACCCATGAAGCCAGCCTGCTGTAAGTCAGACTTGTGGCAATTAGATTGCTATCTCTAGTAACAATCCAAGAAACTAAATAGTAACTTTTATAACAACTGAGTTTGAACATTCAGAACTTGATGAATCACTGGAAGCTTTTGTAATTTTTGTCTCCACCTCTTCCTCCTTGGGACTAATTAGAGAAAGCCAAATATGTGTCCCTAACCTATCACATAGACTCCCCATGACCCACTTGGAGCTCCCGAGGTAACAGGCTCCATCAGGGCGTACCTGGACTGTTATCTTCTTCCCACCATCA
>RJWM01012236.1:0-10501 GCA_004363535.1 Dasyprocta punctata | reverse complement strand
TAGCCATTGAGCCAAACTCCCAGCCCATATAGTTGATTTTCATTTCTTCCTACATTGTACCTTTCTCTTCTGAAATCTCTGGTATTCCTATTCTTTTCCTCTGCTTGGGTTTAGGGAACAAACATCACTCCTAGTCCGGGTAGAGGCACAGGTGTGAATGGAGAGAAGTGGCATTGTGTTCCACTTCCATGACACATGTGTACAGAGGGTCAGAGATGTCCTGTCAAGGCTGCTGCCAAAGTTAAGCTTTTCTAAGAAATGCCTTACAAGGGCAAAGGTTGGGTCTTGATCCTAGGTTTCCCTCCATGGCCTGGTTTTATCTCTGTTAGAGCACAGTTTAAGCCAGTGTCCTCCTTTTTAACTACTCAATGCTGAAGATTAAGGGGAAAATAGTCCCAATGATTTCATCTTGCTCCTTTTCAGTGAAAATTACTTTTCAGAACTATTAAATCTTCTGTGAAGGTTATAATAGAGGACTTACGTTCAGTTTAGCCATTTATTAAGATATAGACTACCAAGCTCCAATAGAAAAAATAAACAAACAACTCACAGTTTACTTGGATTTATGCACAGTCTATCTAATCAATCAATCTGTAAACATTATGCAAATGTGTGTAAACCCAAACCTAGCCTGGACTTTACGTATGCATTGTTATGTAAACGATCAATCTTGTTAATGCAAATATTAATATAAAGCTGACATTAAACACAAGTTTACACAGCCTTGTTGGTTGAAGTCAGCTTGATTTACATTGAAATGTAAATAGCAGTTGTGTTCTTTCTGGAGCTTTGGAAAACAGACTCACTAGATAGAGGTCACTGAGTGGCCAGTCCCCAGCAGTTTCCCAGACTAACTCCCAGCCCTTTCACCCATGCATCTCATGAAGCGTTTCGGTGGCCACCTGTCCTCTCTTAAGGATGTCCTTGATTTATTATTCTATCTCCCCAGAGTGGAATCTCTCTAGGACTACCTTTAGGGCCAGGAGCCCCAGTCTTTGAACCAGTGATGCAAAGAATGTCATGCACCAGCTTTTACTCCAACATGGGTCAAAGGCTCATAGGTGAGGTGTTACGTCCACAAGATTCACTGTAAGGTACACCACTGGGCAGCTCTGAAGGGCAGGTCTTCATCCCCAAGCCCAAGCACCATTCAGTCGTCTCCTTCTCCAGGATGTCTTCTTATCTTCAAGTCTGTTTTAAATAGCACTTCTTCAGACAAGCCCTCATGGACCATCTATTCCAACAATGTCCCTCTGTGACTGTTCTCTAGCACGGTGCACCATGTATTACACGTGTGAATGCTGTTCTCAATTTGTGATGACTTGATTTGTTTACTTGTATGTATGTTTTTTCCATCCTCCCCATCGATAGCTTTGTAGGAGCAAAGCCTCATCAGTTTATCACTTTGTACTCAGTGTCAGGTTTATAAGATGTGTTTAGAAACATTTTGTTGCATATGTGGATGGATGGGTAATTGGACATACAGATTCTATGAATCTTCTTGTTTAGCCCAAAGGTCTGCCTCCCTTTTCATAGGTGGCCCCAGGAACCTGCTCAGTTCTATCTTTCTTTCCTTTAGGACCTAGGACCTCCCCTGAATACACTGATAATCTGCCTGGATTCCCCCGAAGCCTTCTGCCATAACTGTATTCTGTTGTCTGAGTTCCTATCTGTAACATGATAACGATAGCTGAAAGAGAAGCATCCACAATAGAGCTAACACTGTCTTAGTTTGTTTGGGATATTGTAACAGAATACTATAGACTGGGTGGTTTGTAAAGAGCAGAAATTTGTTTCTTGCTGTTCTGGAGGCTGGAATGTCCAAGATCAAGACTGTAGCAGGTTTGGTATGTGGTGAGGGCCACTTCCTGGTTCATAGATGGCTGCCTTCTCATCGTGTCCTCACATGGTGGTAAGGGCAGGGAGCTTCCTATGCCATCTTTCATAAGGGCACTAATTCCATTCATGAGTCTAATCATGTCAAGACATAGACATACTAAATTCTCCTGCCATCGTATTGGGAAGTGGGTTTTGGGGTGCAGAGAACAAATATTCAATCTGAAGCAAATCTTAGTGGGTCCTAAATATCATACTAGAAGCCTACATTCGTCTTTTTTGAACTGACTTTCAAAACCTCTTTTTCAAAAGACCAAGCCTTCCCCAAGGAGTTCAAGGAAAATAGTTTAGGCTAGGGGCAGAACAAAACTCAACTCAGAGTCCAGATTTGAAGCTATGCATGACTTTACAAGTTATGGATCTGGGAAAAGACACTGATCCTGGACCTCCTTTTCTGAGTTGTAGGATGAGGATGTGAATTTTTATTTTTTGCGATTGATACGATCATTAAAAGAGCCTGAGAATAAAGCCCAACAAGAATCTGGTAAATGTTAGTGATCATGTTCAGCTCTTATGCAGAGATTCTGAACTCTGGAGATCAAGAACCAAGTTTGTTTTCTGACTTATTTGCCTTCCTTAAACCTTTGGCTGTTTCAGCTGTTTATGTCACACAGAGTTCCCGCAAGTGGAGAATTTTTATGGGGTGTCCTTATGGTGCATCCATTGAGATCAATCACCCCAAGCTGAGATCAAGGTGGTAAAGCCCCAGACCCCTGCAGGGGAAAAAAAGAGGTGCTAGAAACAACTCTTCAACATGTAAATTGGTCCTAACCCCAAAGTCCCTGCAACAAAGAAAGTGGAATGGAGCTCCACCAAGGCACAGGTGGCTGTCACAGTGCTTGGCCAGAGCGTTCGTTAGGCACCTCTATTAGAGTCTGTCTCCTTGGCGGAGCAGGGCCAGTGTCTTAGCCATCTCTGTGGCTCAGCAGCCAACACAATGCTGGCATGTGGTGGGAGCCCAATCACTGTTTGTTGAATGAATATTTCCTCCCTAACCATTCCTGCCCAGACTCATTGGACCTCTGCTTTTGTTGGTATTTTATGGGAGAAATACTTTAAAGTTTCCTTTGATCTTCATTTGGGTGCAGATCAGGGGTACCCTAGGAAGACAACCATACACATATCATCTCTCCTAGGACTGCCTGCCTTATGCAGAAGCTCAGTCCTTGACCAGATAGAGCTTAATCAACTTCAAAGAGTCAATTCCCCCATCCATCATGAATAGGAAGCACAGGCCCCAAGAGCTCCTTGCAAGAGCAGACACCAGCAGAAATGAGAAACTTTCAATTGTCGGTAGCAAAAGAAAGAAAAGCTAAAAAGGGGGTGAGAAGGTGGGGATGAACTATTATCCTTACATCTTATTAATAATGCCACCTTTGATTTGAACAGGGCTTTAAGATTTATAAAACACTCTTTCCTGTATTGTCTTATTCATCTCTCACCACCCCCTCGGAGGTATTATTATAACCAATTTACAGAAGGAGAAACTGCTCAGAGACAGGCCACAAAAGCAACCAGAAGCACATAGAATCTATTCCCAGCGTCCTTTAGTGAGAATCCATGTGTTCCCTGATGGCTCGCTGGGATATCTCATGGTAAATAAGGATGTGGTGGTGGTCAGTTCAATGACCCTGTCTGAATGACTATCATTGTTTGGCTTGTTATGCATTTATAAATCCTTTTTCTAGAGAAAGGAGATGTTAGCCAGGATGGGATTTTCCCAAAACAATTCTTTAGAAAGAGTGCCAGAACCTTTACCTTCCACCTTGACAGTCCCCAGAGACAAACTGAAAGGACCTCGCTTAATGTCTCATCCGAAGGGTATTTGCCATGCTGGCTTCATCATTCAAAGCAGGAAAGGCCTTTGTCATGGTCAAATGGTTTTAATGTGTTTTGAATGCTACATAAATTCAAACTTGATGGCTCATTTATTTGTTGGATTGAAGTTTTATACAATAAACTAAGCCTTGGTATTTACTAATAACTTGTGCACTGCCCTTTGTTTGTTTAGAACAGCCAGAAGGCAAAGAAGTTGACCGAGTCCCTCATGGCCAATGTGGTGTCCCACGCCTGGAATTTCCAGGGACAGTTTACAGGTCAGTGGGAGAGATGGTAAAAGGGCATTGGTAAGAGGGGACAGGGGACACAGTAGGGAAGTGGAAGAAGGGAAAACTTGCAGGCAGGTTGTTTCATTTTAGACTTATCTGGACACCGCCCAACCAGAACAGCCTCCACCACTGCATTCAGTGAGCTGAGAATTTGGAACTTTGAGTGACAGGCCAGGCTTGGTTAGTGACTTGTGGCATGACCTTGGAGGATTCCTGGTCCTCTCTTGTGTCTCGTTGTCTCACTCTGAGAAAGAAAAGAAAGCCTGCAATAAATTCTACTCATGTTCAAGGTGAACTTCTCTGAACTATTTTCCTAGGACAGCAATGGCAAACTCTTTTAGAGACAAGTCACCGAACTGCATCCCCAAACCCACTTACTTATAGCAAAGTGCTAACACTGTAATTCAATCCGAAAATCTGATGCTCAGGTGCTGGGACAATGCCAGGGTGACTTGGTTCATGTGCTGACAGAGGGGTCTGCATTCCTGCTGCAGCACTCGAGCCTTTGGTTAGTCACTACTGTGGCAAGATCTTTGCTCTTGGTCCTCCCCTCCCACAAATAGATGTCTCATGCAGAAACTCCAGTGGGTATCATTTGTGCCTTGAAGTGGGGATAAGAAAACAGGCTATAGTGTCAGAACAGAGTGTGAGTCCAACTCCACCACTCACATAAACCCGAACAAGTGAGAGAGTGTTTTTGAACTTCTGTTTCCTCCTCTGGGGAATGGGAATAACTGAATGCATGTCATGATGTCACTGTGCAAGGGAAGGGACAGAACAGAGGTCAGGCTGTCATTGTGGTGCCTGGTGTAAAGGAAGTTATCCTCAGCTGCAAGGCCGGTGTTAATTAGAGCGCTACATTTTGAGGTCTGGGACAGGGCATAAACTCCTTAAGGGGAAAGGTCTGCGTGGCATACAGCTCTTGTAGACAGACTCATCTTCTCCAGCGACAGCTGTGCACCACTTACCTCGCAGAGACAGACAGCATGCCTGCAGCTCAGGGGCCTTGGTGAGGAACAGTAAGACCTTTGGGATCACTTGGAGGGCAAGGCCCCTTGAACCATGGCAGCAGCGGCTTCTGGATGCCTGGTGGTTGAGCATGGTGAAATGAACCTGGGGGAGCCAATTCCCTAGGAGGCCCTTCTGGAACAGGGGTCCTAGGGGCCCTCTTCCCAAATGAGAGGTGAATATTTTTGCATTCTTGAGACATAATGGCTGGCGCCTCATTGACTCCAATGATGCCTCAAGGCAACCTTCTTGTCCCCTTCAAAGGAGGTGAGTACTTGGTTTCTCTTTAATGGCAACCACACCTCCTTTGGCCCCAACATTACATAAGGTTTCTTTTAGAACAAAATCTAAGTTTTTCAGAATTTTCTGCTCTACTTTGAACTCTTGATTCTTACTGTTCACCTGGCTCAAAGCAGCCAGCAATACCTACGCCACAGCCCAAATGTCGAGCTGCTTAAAATATCCTCTGCCAGATCAGTTAGTCTACTTAATCTCAGCCTCCCACAAAATCTTGGTACCAGAGTAGAGTGCAGACAAACCTTTTGCCACACACTGCCTCCAGTCCAGTTCCAGTGGGGTCTTTGTTCTCAACCAAAACCTCCTGAGTCTGACCTTTACTGTTCGCATTCCTATCAGCATTCTGGTCTTCGGAGCACCAAACACAACTGCCCATCAGGCTGAGGCTTCTCCAACACATCTCCACACCTCCCCTAGCTCCTCCCACAACCCAATTCCAAAGGTTTCTCCACCACATGGTCAGTTAAAGTCATGGCAACCACCCCACTTCTCCGGTACCAATTATTGGTCAGCTTCCTGCTGTTGGACAAAATACCTGACACCTGTCATTTAAAGGTGAAATTTAATGTAGCTTGTGGTTTCAGAGGGTTTACACTGCACAGCTGACTCCAAGGAAGGAACAATAGGGCAGAAGAGCATGGTGGGCCAAAGTTGCTTATTTCATGATGCCCAGGAAGCAGAGCAAGGAACACTGTCAGGTTATATTACCTAAAGTCCTGCCTCCATAACCATTGCCACATACCTAGAAACTAATCCCCAGGCAACTCCCAAGTCAGTGAAATTGACAGGTAATTTTAACCATGGTACTCCCTATCTGGTTCACTGCCTGTTAGGGGTAACATTGTGTCCCCCTCAAAAGATATGTGAAGTCATAACCGCTGGTGCCCCAGAAAATAACTTTATTGGGAAAAGACTTCATTTCAGGTAGAATTAGGTAAGATGAAGTCCTACTAGAGTAGCAATGGGCACTTAGTACAACATGACTGGGATCTTTACAGGAGGGAAATTTGAACACAGACACAGAGAAGGCCATGTGAAAATAGAGGAAGAGACTGAAGTTATGCAGCTGAAAGCCAGTGAATCCAGAGAATTATGCAATACCAGAAACTAAGAGAAAGACATGGGACAAATTCTCCAGCAGAACCTTTCCAGAAAGAAATAACCCTATATATACACTTCAATTTTGAGTTTCTGATCTCCAGAACTGTGAGATAAAAAACTGTGGTTTAAGCAACCCAATTTGTGGCCCTATGTTAGGGAAGCTCTAGGAAACTGATACAGTGTGCGACAGTTTGTGTTATTTGTTACCAGGAAGGTACCCACCCATACACTGAAAATGGCAAAAGTCAGAAAAATCTGAGTCTTTGACAATCTCCTGAGTTAACCAGCTTGGAAATTTCTTCTAATATGAGGCAATTAATATGAACCATATTGTTTCACCCTTTGAGATTGAGTTTCCCGATATCTGCAAACAAACGCACCTGGTTGGTGAAAGATTTTGTATCTTCCCACTCCCTGTTCCCTGATTCTCTGTTTCTTGTCTCAGTAAATAGCATTACCATCCATTCAGTTGCCTAAGGGAGAAACCTGGTTGTCATACTTGGTGTTTTCCTTTCTCTCATCTTCCCACCTTGATTCATTAGGTCTTGTCAGTATCACCTCCTTCTTGGCTCTCATTCTGCCCATGCCATCACCACCCTGATCTTAGTATCCCTCTTATGTGTTACTACAACTACTCAACTGGGCTTTCTGTATCAAGTCTTGGTCAATTTAAACCATGCTGTTTGCCAGAGTCAGACTGATGCTCTATAATATATAATATTCCCAGGGAAATCTTCTTACTTTTACAACAAATCTCCTTCTTAACATCGTGTTCAGTGCTGTTATGGGTGAGAAGTCTAGAAGCCTAACTAAGTAACTCAGTAGCTCTCCATCCTGGGGTGTAAAGGAAATGCCTTCACCTCTCTAGGATATCTTTCACTGTGTCAATTTGAGAAGGTCAGACCTTTAACTAAGTGATTCACCTGGGGGCCAGAGTCCCCTGCTTACTTTTTAACATCCTCAGCTTGTGCAACAGGACGGCACTGACATATGAGTGCTGCCCCCACCCAAGGTGCATAGCCTACTTACAATAGAAGGGAGAAAAGAGGCATGCTCCCCTCTTCTGCCCTTTGCTCTTGTTGCTTTTGGTATCTGCCACAGTTGCCATGAATGGTTGCCCCTCAGTCACACTACTCTGCCTCGGAGACAGCTGAGTATGCACTAAAACCTCCACAAATGGTAAGCTAAATAAACCTTTCCTTCCTTTATTTTGGGTGTCAGGCATTTTGTCTCAGCAATGAGAGGAAAGTAACCAAGGCAAGTATCATTCATGATCAAGACCCTGTTGTGATGTCAGCCTCATCGCTTGCCCTTTCATCAGACTTGCAAGCTGCTAAAGTTATCACTGGCTTTTACCTCTGAGCCTTTGCATATGCTATTGTCTCAAGCTAAAATGTTTGGTTTGCCTACCATGGGCTCATTCTTTAGGCCTTGAGTCAGCCATGCTGTCCTCCAAGAGTCTTTTTCTGATTTATCTTTCTATTCTTAGGTCAGATATTTTCAGATTCTAGAACATTCCTCTAACATTCTAGAGGAATGTGGCCTAGAAGGCCCCATGTTATGGTGACAAAAGCAACAGACAAGGAATGAAAAGACCTAAATTCTTGCTTAAGCACCTGTTTGATACTCAGAAAGCTGTGGGACCTTGGGGAAGCCCCTTCTCCTCTTTGGACCTCAGTTATTCTGCCTATAGGATGAGGAAGGAGGATCAGTAGTTTTCAAACCATGTCATTCAGAACCGCAGAAATTCTAGAGAGAATTGCCACGCAAGGGAGGGCAAACACAACCTCCAGATCCCACCCCTAATTCCATTCAGATCTCTATGAATATCTCTATCATTATTGCATTCGCCTAAGAATTTGTTTTTAAAAAATTAGAGAATTTAAACACTTAAAGCCATTAGACAACCTTGATCCTTCTAACTAAAGTCCATTTAGCTCAAACTGTAATAGATACTCTGTCAAACAAAAAGACAGCAGTGGTTGTTGTCTTAGTTATTTTCTTGTCACTGGAACAAATACCATTACAATTTAAGGCAGGAGGGATTTATTTTGGTTATGGTTACAGTCCCTTGTCAGCTGACTCCAAGGAAAAAGGATGTGGTGGAAGGGATGGGTGGTCAAAATCTGCTCACGTCATGATAGCCAGGAAACAGAGACAGAAGGACAGAACTGAGGAGGGAGACACACCCTTCCAGGCCACACTCCCACTGACCCACCTCTTTGGACCAGAGCCTGCCTCCTAACAGCAAGTTTGCTATGTCACCCACATGACTCAGTCATCTTCCAAAATACCTGCCTATGCACACATGAGGCTCTTGGTCAACATCTAGATGCCAACCATCACAACTAGGAACAAAGATAATTGTGGTGAAGTCTGTGAGAGGAAAGGAGGGGAACCTGGTGACCTGAGCTATGACCTGGGCTTAGTCACAGCTGGCCTAGCTTGTGCAGAAGTGAGAATCTTCAAGATGAGGTGAATATTAGGAGTTTGGAGTCAAAAGGTCTGGGCCTACTGGTCTCCAAACTAGTGGTTCACACCTTGATGCTCAAGAGACTCATCCAGAAGCTTTTAAACAATGCTGATGCCAAGGTCCCTTCCAAGAGTCAATCTCTAGTGGCCAGGCTTGGGCACTTAGCTGACTCTAAAGCATCTAATCCTGAAGAGGATGGACTACAATTGTCTTGCTCCATCATAGCTTTAGTGCCCAAAATACAAGATCATCAGGCAGGCAACAGCAAACACTTGTTAATTAACAAGTGATTTTTATATTAGTACTAGATAGGTTTATGTCCCCAGGTTACTGAAACTTGCTCAGTTGTCTTGTATGTAAAGTGAGGATGGTTTGAGAATTAGCAGTACGTCAGGTTCTTTGCATAGCACATGGCAACTGTGGTCGGTTATAAAAGGTGCTGCAATTATTAATGACAATTGATAGTACTCAAATTTGAACTTCCAAATACTGAGTTCCAGTTTGGTTGTCTCATATCAGTCAGGACAGGCTGCATTATGCCATAATGGCCATACCCAAATCTTAGAGACATGACATAGCAGAGGTTTATTTTTATCCGCATTACTTATCCATCCCCGGGTGACTGGGTGCTGTCAGAGTTTCGGTCACGTGGAATATTGCCAGTCATCACAAGAGTAAGGAAGAAGACTGTGCAACTCCTTCCCAAGTCACTTTTGGCTACAACTGATGAGCTTACACAAGTTGTGTTTCTGTCACTCACCGGGGCCCAGGAAATACAATCACAATCATGGTAGAAGGCAGAGAACGGAAATTTACACTGATGAGCAACAACAATGATTAGCACAATTGTTCTCCTGTAGGGCTTTGTGCACTTAAATCCTAATAATGACAGCAAGAATCTATGACAGTTTGAGGCACAAGTTGCTTTGGGTATTTGTTATATTTGATAATAATAATTCCTTTTTTTTTGGAGTCTACATTCAGATACATTTAAACCACTTGATGTGGTATAATTTACAGACCCCAAATTTCACCTGTTTTAAATGTACAATGCAGTGATTTTTAGTAAACTGGTAAAGTTGTGTAGCCATCACCAGAAGCATCTCCGTCACCCCAAAAGATTCTTCCTGTCTATTGGATGTCAGCCTCCACTCACACCCCCAACCTCAAACAAATACTAATCTTTGCTTTCTTAACTGTATGTATTTACCTTCCCCAAATGTGTCACACAAATTATGCAAACTTCTGCGGCTGGCTTCTTTCCTGTCTCATAAGGTTTTTAAGGTTTATCCAGGTTGTAATATTGTAGGAGTTTCAAAGGATTTGGGGGCTTTCCTGAAAGCCCAGCACAAGAGGATGACAGGCAGAAGCTCCCAAGCTTCACTGGGTGTTGCTTGGACAGGGTGGCATGAAGGGGAGTCCCTCACAGAGTGGGACCTTCCAGAGGCTTCGAATTCTGAGACTACTACTCAAAGGGGTTGGAGGAGGGCAAGGGAATTCCTGAGGAAGAGGGAAAGTGGAGGAAAGGGCAACAGTAAAATTTGAAGTGAAAATTCTCATGCATGTATGTCGGGCGCCTATCCCGGCCGGTAGGAAGGCACACAACAGAATCACAAGC
>RJWM01012235.1:0-57221 GCA_004363535.1 Dasyprocta punctata | reverse complement strand
GATAGGCATGGATCTAGTTTTAGTTTACGGCATACAGAAAGCCAGTTTCTCCAGCACCATTTGTTAAAGAGGTTATCTTTCTTCCAATGTACATGTTTGGCCCCTTTGTCAAAGATGAGGTGGCTAAGTGTGTTTGTAGTTGTGGCTGTATCTTCTAATCTATTCCATTGATCTTCAGGTCTGTTTTGATTCCAGTACCTGATGATTATAACTTGTATATGTTGACTTATCCTTCTCATGTTATTAGGTTAATTTAAAAAGATTGAGAAATTATAATTTTCCTCAGTTAATTTGTCATGATTTTGTTGTTCTGTTATAATGTATATACTTTTCTTCCACCTTCCCAAGGTGTCAGAATTCTTCATTGTGGAATTCCTGCCAGTCTTAATATATATTTACCTTATAAATTAATCAAAGATATAATTAAATATATATTGAATGTGAGTTGAATTTCTATATCAACATATCAAGATGAAAAATATAAAAGGCACTGGATCATTGAAAAGGAAATGGAATAATAAAATAAGAGATTTTAAAAGATTTTCTACGATAGCAAATGAACCAATACTTGGAAGAGTCAAAGCTTTAAAAAGAGTTAAAGTTTTAAAAGTATTTATACTGAATCCTTATCTGGCAATGACAGAGTAAGAAACGTGTGCCAAAACAGTTCAATTGAAATAATGTAGCAGAATTATTAATGAATAATACATATGATGTATCAAATGTACGATTAAATAATTTTAGACAAAATATTTATGCTATGTTTTGAAATGAACAAAATATCATTTAATGCTGAGGCAGAAGGATGATTTGACAATCTCTCAAAGCCTATTCTGGAATTCTAATTCTATAATTTTGCATGTTTAGATTTATATTATTTTCCTTAGTGACTATTTTAGCATCAGATATGGTCCTATCACTTGCAATAAAGATATGTATATATAAACTAAAGTGAACAACTTGACCTGCTTATGCTTTCTGCATTAATAGAATATTTTAGGTAAAATATTTTGTGTTTATTAAAGAGGATAACCCTAGTTGAAATGTAAAAAGACAGTCTTAGTTAAATCAACAGCTCTGTACTGACATGTATACGTAGGACAGCACATTGCATACTGAAGAGACTGTAACGATTCATAGATTCTGTTTCTGCGCACTCTAATATTGGTGTACAAATTTTATATATCTTATGATTTGAATAACTGTAAAAGTGAAATGATAACATGGGGTAATGTGTGATAGATGACATGTGAGATGTACTGTTAGTGTAGTACTAGGAGCAGAGATAGAGTTTTGTGTTGTGAAGATGGTAGAGCACTTTCTTGAGGATGGGAGCATTGAGAAATTTGGGGAGTATTTTTGCTAAGAATAGGTTGATGGGCCACAGAACTGCCTCCAATATAAAGAAAAGGAGAAAATATTAAAAAAAAAGTTATTTTGCATAACTCATTTGTTTAAATGAGGATCAACCCAGTGTATGACTGATAATGGCTTTTGCACAAATCATGATGCTGACTGCTTTGCCCCTTATGTGGAAGATGCTTGCTGTAGGCTAGTAGCCAGATGTATGTTGCAAAATACTTCAAGGTTTAGAATTTGTGGAATTGCATTTGTCCACAGCTGGGCAGTGTTGACCTAATGATTTATATTCTTGCTTACACACTTTTTCATGGATACTTAGTAAAATTGACCTCATTGTTTAAATATTCCTTCACAGAATTTTCAGCAAAGCTGCTCACACAAATCAAAATTTAGGACAGTTTGCATAGAAAAGTTACATAACCAGAATTCCAGACATGTTCTATACAAATATTTGACTCTATGTAACCTTCAGCCAGCATATCTGATTAGTCTTTAGCAATTTATGTTAACCTTAATTTTCCACTTCAGTGCAACTTAACAAACTGTTGTAGAATCTAGAGTTCACTGCTTTCCCAATTAATTGTACCTAACATATCAGACATCATATCAGACCTAACATATCAGGAAAAATTTCCAGTTAGTTGAAGGAGGTAACAAACCTACTATCTAGAAGCACAGTCTATTGAGATTGCAGGTTTAAAATCTTTCAGCCTATTTGGTAAATCGATTGTTATAACCTGGCTACATATTCTCAAGAAATTTCAGGAGAAAGTGTATGTTGCAGACTAGGCTTTCGTAATGAAGTTTGAATTAATTTCAAAACTCTACATCTCTCAGATAAAAAACAAAACAAAACAAAACAAACAAACAAAAAACCAGGAAAAAAACAGACACAAATGAGATACAATGATCAGTGATGGAGATTTCTATTTGGAAAAATACTTGATTAACATGATGCATGCAAGAATATCCATTAAATGATGTGTTAGAAAATGGGTTACTAAACATAAAACCACTTTTAAGGTTTCTGCCTGGCATGGAGAGAACTATTTATGGAATGCTTTGGCTTTCTGACTCGTGGAAGGCTTTGGTGTGTGGAAAGGGAATATGGTTTAGAATTTGACAGAGCCAACTCAGACTCACTCTGTGCCTTAAAAGCTGCATGACCTTGAGCACGTTACTTCCCCTCTTGGGTCTCTGCTCCTTTCAGTAAAATGAAAGCAGATGCTCCTCGTCCTTAAGAGCCCAATATATTGCTCTGCAAACGTCAGTGCCCCACACTGAGCAAATGCACCCTCTAACAAGTACATGATCAAACACTCTCCATGCATTTTGGAAAACAAGACTTCTAAAAGTAGAATAAAGAGTAGTCTTAGGTGACTTTAAAAATATGTCCAGAGGAAAGATTTTCACAAATCTCTACAGACAGAAAGTAAAATCAATCAAGTGAGAAATGGCTTTTATTTCCAAAAAAGAGTTTGACTTAAAATAAAAGAAACTATAGGGAGTACTAGAAAACAATGTGTTGCTAGAAAAATTAATCACAAAATCTGAATGTCATGTTGTTTTTGGATCCTAAATTTACCCCAGTAACCCTATGTAAAGATTTTCTCTTTGGGAGAGGCTGACCAGCACCTGAATACAGATGTTGGGTTTATCTCCTAAGTTACTTAGGACCTAGGCCTGGAGATTGTCTCATATGCTGATATGCTTACTGACCATGCTTCTGTGAGTCAGAAAGTATGGATTTTTTGAAGAGTCTGTTTCTGTGATCCTTTTTAGAATAATTTGATAGAAAAATTTGAAAACTATTTCCTCATCTGCTTTCAGAAATTTGACTTTAGGCATTCCATTGTTTGAGCTAAAGTATTATCACTTTTAGTTGTTGTCTTTTGAAATGTACAAAATTCAGGGGAGGGCTTAATGAAACCAATTTTTGTCCCTTTTCTTAACTTAATCTTTCAATGTAATGAGGCATCAACAAGTGCCTATGTTTTGCCCTCTTCCTGGATTCAGGAGGCAGGGTACAGGATGTGATAAAAAGACATGAATATTTAAAATAGTAAAAAAGTTATAATAAAAGACACATTGCTATTAACTCCCCTAAAGCAATCCACTCTTGCTTCAAACATATTTATTCCACCATTCTTGTCATTTTCTGAAGCAGTTTTGGAATTCCTCTTTCATGAGAGTCATTAGTTGTGTTGTCCTCCTGTCTGCCTCCATATTATGAATTGATTCAAAACGTTTACCTTTAATTTTCATTTTGACTTTGAGGAAGAGCTAAAAGTCCCTTAGTGACAGATTCAATGAATAAGGTAAATTAGGACACACCATAATATTTTTATGAGCCTGTCTCTTGGTTGAATGGCACTTGGTGGCAGCATTCACTGTATTTTTGATCACACCTCGTAAAGACACCCATGGAAGATGACTTCTAGAGCTACTTTAGAAAGTGGCAAGAATGATGGCATAAGTGTGCTTGAAACAAGAGGGAGTAAATTGAAAGGGTTAATGGCAATGTGTCTTTTACTGTAACAAACTTTTTAAGAAAACATTTCCATATATTTTGATCATACCTCATATGTCTGGTGAAACGGTGGAACAGTTGACAGAATTGTGTGACAGGGCTAAGAATGTCAGGTGAAACATTCAGACAAAAGCAAAAGGAGCCAGAGAGTCCATTCTTGGCTGAGTCATAAAAACTTTAGACATTGAAGAAGAAAAATGATTCTAAAAGCTCTATGAAGCATGGTGTTTGCCCATTAGTAGGAAATGAAAACAAGCAAAAGTAGAGCAATGCATTTCACTAAAGGTATAAACATTAAAGTTTGAAAAACACTGAAGATTCCTGCCTTTAGAACTTAACTCACACGAAAGAGAGAGAGACACTGTCCTTATTGTACCACATATCACCGGAGAGGCTCTGGCTTCTTTGAATCAGAAGCTCTGAGTGGGTGGTAGTTTGGGAGTGTGGAATTTGCTTGGGGCTGAAAGTTTCTTGTTGAGAGACTGTGTGTGTGTGTGTGTGGGGGGGGTTAAGAAAGTTGCCCAAAATGCAGATGAAATACTTATTTTTGGATTAGATTTGGTGTCATGTATATAAGAAAAGAGAATACAAAGCCATAGATTTAAAAATTAGGTATTTCTGTTCCCTAACTGGTGAATTCACTAAAACAAGGGATCAATATAAAACAATGATTAAGAGTTAAAACTAGTCAGGGAAAGAGCACCCTACTCCTGTGTAGATCAATTTTGGCCAAAGAGTGGATTACTAATGAAAAAGGAACTACTAATAGAAGATGTGGAGAGATTTCTGATAAAGCTGTCAAAATCTTGCCAAAAAGTCTCACCATGTAGAAAATTAAGTAAAAAAAAAAGTTTAGTAGATCCATGTATTATGATAATGTTATTTTTGCTTTAAGAATTATTTGATAAAATTCTATAGTGAATATAAATGTATTCCTTATAAAAAAGAAGTTTTGATTTTTTTGAAGCTAAGCCAGGTTTACATTAAAAAATTGGTCTCACTGTTTTGTAAAGCCCCTGTTATCATTGGAAATGTGTTTGGTGGCAGTAATTTTAAAGATGAAATAAAATTCTGAGCTGAAATTTTTAAAGTTAAGCCATGAATTACCTCAAGGGCTCAAAAACTGTGATGATGGAGAAAACAGTAAATTTTTTAGCAATCAAGGTATCTGTATTACTAAACTAGCTAAGGTAAGGAATTGAACTTTTTGATAGGAAGGAGAATGGCAATTGCTAAAAGAGATAGGAAGGACACAGAGTGGGAATGTGGACCCAGATGTGTGTGTCTGAGAGTTTTCAACAGCCTGGGGCTTTGGTGACCCAGGGGGCAGAGTGAGGGAGTAGAGGGATCAGAATGATGGAGTCTCCTTAGCACCCAGGTCAGTCACACCCCTTAGATACATAATGATGGTTTTATAAGGCAACCATTAATAATATCTTACAAGTAAGTCCCTTACTTAGAAACTCAAGTACACTTCCAAACGTGGTACATGGTGATAAATAGTAAAGGTCATATTCTGAAGAAACCATGGCAGGTTTCAGGAGTTCTGAAAACTTATGTCTTTAGCATTTTTATCTCTTTGTTAAAGTATTCATCAGCTAAGGAAGAGGGGAAGAACTTTGCAGATAAATCCATGGCTTATTTAGGAATCAGTAACTTGGAGTACCAGATGTACAAAAAAATCTAGGGAGAAAAATAGTAAGAATAACTGTATCTGCTAGTAATCGAACATTTTCTTTATACATAAAATTAGGTGAAAGTCAGATTGTGAGGCCTTAGATACTATGCTAAGAGATTTATGTACTCTTAAGTAAATGTTGTACTTTATTATGGGAGCAAGTAGAGAATGACTCTCTATGATAGAACTGTGAAGGTCTTCAAAAAAACTGGTGTAATCTAATCATGGTTAAAATTACCAAGTATTTTGTGTCAGGCATTGGGCTAAGCATTTTAAACATTGTGTAATTCATTAGATCAGAGTTCATTATGCTAGTATAATGAGAAACAAGAAGAAGTTTGATTAGATTTATAGTGATAGTGGTAGAAGAGAGTCACCAATTTAAACAGTTGCTCAGAAAATATTTCAGAACATTTATAATTTACTCTTTGACTCATTCAGCAAACACTTATTGAGACACTTTGCCAGGTTCTGGGCTAAGTGCTAGAAACCAGGGGATTTTGCTGTAAGCTTATGGTGCTTGGCTGGTAGGTACACCTTATTTTTGTCTTTATTATAGATAGAGAAAACAACAGATGCTGGATAACCTGTCCAAATCCAGACAGCTAGTGTATTGTTTTGTCCTGTGTCCCCCCAAGTCCTCAGACAGGACTGAGTCTGGTGTTCATGATGGCTTTGTTGTCTAGCACTGGGATTGGTGATATAAGTGCTGCACCTGCCCAGGGGTGGAGCAGACATACAGTGTAAGGGTGGGAGGAAGGCTCTCTCTTGCCCTCTCTCTTGCTGGGTTTGCACACCTTGCTGTTTGGTGGCTGCCGTGAATGGATGTCCCTCCATGCCATGTTGCCTTGAAGCCAGCTGAGTATGAACTGAAACCCTTGAGAACTGCAAGATATAAAGCTTTCCTTCCTTCATTTTGGGCATCAGGTATCTTGTGTCAGTAATGAGTGAAAAGTAACTAAGACAGCTAGCACTATTTATTTGAATCACACAGTCTGACTCCAAAGTTGGCATCCATTGACAAGTTATACTATATCTCATTGTGCTATGGTTTGAAGAAGTGTATCCCACAGGCCCGTGGGCTCATGATTTGGTTCCCAGTCCATGGTGCTATTGTGAAGCTGTGAGACCTTTAAGAGGTGATGCATAGTGACAGGAAATTAGGTCATTGAGAGGAAGCTTTTTGGAAAATGTTGGGGTACTATCTCTCTTTTTGCTGCTGGCCCTAATGAGGTAAATAGTCTTCTTCTGCCACACACTATTGCCATGATATACTGGTCTTACATGGACCCAAAGCAACAGGCTCAAGTGATCATGGACTGAAACCACTGAAACCATGAGCCAAAATGTAACTGTTCCCTTATTAAGCTAATTATGTCAGATATTTTGTCACAGTCGTGGAAATCTAGCTATTACAAAAATTGAAACTTAGAAGTGGAGTTGCTGTGATTATACCTGAGATGAAATAGAAGAACCTTTGGATTTGATTTGTAGAAGGACACTAGAAAAGTTTGGAAAAGGAGAGAGAAGGCCTAATATGCTATAAGGAGATCTTAATTCATGATTCCAGTGAACACTTAGATGATATAAATATCAATAGAAATGTGAACAGTAAAGATTATGCTTATGAGGTTTCAGAGCATCTATTGGGATTATGCTTATGAGGTTTCAGACCATCTATTGGGATCTGTACTAGAGGTCATCCTTGTTATACTTTGGCAAACAATGGGATGCATTTTGTCCATGCCTTGAGAGTTTTGTGAGTTTAACACTAGTTTATCTGGCAGAGGAAATTTCAAGGCAACACAACATTCAGGCAGTGGCATGGGTATTTCTGACTGCTTTTAGCCAATTTTACTGTGAGAATTAGGAACAAAGAGGAGCAGAGCAGAAAGATTTGGAAATCTTGCATCTTATCTTGAAAATGAGAGTGTTTAAAGGTACTGCCAAGAAAGGTGAAATTGCTAAAAAAGGCTATCATCACTAGAAAGAAGCCAAATACTTTGCACTGGGACAATAGGAAAAATGTTTGAATGGTGTCAGGAATTAACAAGACCCCATCCATTACATGTTCAAGAGTTTAAAAGTGTAAATTCATTTCAAAAACTTTCCTTTGAAAAGAGTGCTTCCATCAGCGTATTCACATAGGGCCACCAAAGAAACTGTTTCTGTAGTATTGAATTTTCTGCATTCAGCAGTGGAAGTACTCAGAAGGTGCTATAGCTGTGGTTCAAGTGACACCAGTAGAACTCACACTGGTAAACAGAACTTACATTGTCCAGGTGATGCTGGTTTTGCAGGCATGGAGCGTGCAAGCATTATAGAGTCATGAGGCTTCCATAGAGATTTCAAAGGAAAGCCTGGAAGACCATGCAGTGCGTGGCAGGGTCAGAGTTTCTGAAAGCAATCTCTGAGAGGAGAATTAGTAGTGAACCTGTGAGAGTGAAGCTAACACTGCATTGGAGAACCCAGAAAGCTAAAGATACCAGGAACATGAAACACCTGCTAAGGAAAACCCCAGGCAGTAAGAAGAGCTAGACCAAGAAAAAGGTTACTTGGATTGTAGTCAGTTAAGCTGTAGGGACAGGACTACCCAAGACCATTATATCTTACACCCTGCCACTATGTGACCCAGATGCTGGAAGTGGAGCTAAAGAATTTATTTATTTTGGCACTGGAAATCGAACTCAGGACCTTATATTTGCCAGGCAGGTGCTGTGCTGCTGAGCTGTATCCCCGACCGCTAACCAAAGGATTTAATGTTTGTCATTTTGCCATGCTAGGTTATAGTCTTGGTTTAGTTCCAGCCCTGCTTTCTATGCTTCTATTTCTCTCTTTTGGAATGAGAATATTTACCCTGTGAGATTACATGCTGGGAGGACATAGATTTCTTTTTGATTTTTACAGGGGTTCACTACTAGGATTTTGCTTTGAGTCTCAGGGGAGACTTTGGACTTTCGGGAAACGGTGGAATTTTTGAGATTTAGGAAACTCTTAGAGCTGGACTTGAACTTATTTTGAACTGTGATGGACATGAGGCTTTTGAGACCAGGGACAGAATGCTATGGTTTAGGTAAGTGTTCCCTAAAGGCCAGTGTGTTAAAGGCTTAGTGCCAGGCCCATGGAGTTGTTGAAACTTTTTGCTTCTACCATCAAACAATTTAAAAACCTCAAGAGGAAAAGAAAAATCAGTCCTATTCATCCATGTTTACTTACCATATTCTTCCTTCATAATATTCCAAGAATCTGTTAATTTGATTAGAGAACTTCATTTAGCTATTCTTTTTAAGTAAATACATCTGCTAATAACGGATTTTCTGTTTTCCTTCGAGTGAGAATGTCTTGATTTCTCTGTCATTTCTGAAGGATATTATCTTAGGATATTGGATTCTGGGTTGATAATTCTTTACTTACAGTCCTTGAAAATTGTTTTAGTTTTTTCTAGCCTCTGCTGATCCTGATGAAAAACTCAAATTCAAATTATTTGTCATTCAAATTATTTTTCTCCTATGGGTACTATATAATTTCTCTCTCTGCCTTGAAAGTTTCTGATTGATTGATTGATTTAGTATGGGGCTGAGAATTGAACTCAGGGACTGCTGAGTAACATTCCCATCCTATTATAAATTTTATTTTGAGGCAGGGTCTTGCTAACTTGCTAGGCTGGCATTAATTTTGCAATTCTCATGCCTTAGCCTCCCAAGTATCTGCGATTAGAGGTGTGTGTCACCATATCTGGGTATCTTTAGTTTTTAAAAGTTTGATTATGATGTGTCATGGCATGTGATTTCTCTGAGTTTATCTTGTTTGGTGCTTTCTTTGCTTGCTGATTCTGCGGATTTACACCTTATTTCAAATTTGGGAAGTTTTCATCATCTAATTCATTGATTTTGCTTTCAATCTTGTTCTTTTTCCTCCTCTTATAAAATAAGTGTTAGATCTTTTGTTACAGTACAGTTAGGCTCCAAGCATCTTTTTAAAAGTTCTAATTTCCATGTTTTCAGGTAGAATAATTCTTAGTATTTTATCTTCCAGTTCACTAATTCTTTCCTCTGTCCCCTCATTCTGGTGTTGAGCTCATACTTTGAGTTTTAAAATTTGGGTTATTATTTCCTAAAAGAAAAAAATTCATTTTCTTCTTTTTTAACTTTTATTTTCTTGCCAACTTTTTCACTGGTTTCAAGCATATACATATGTATATGCTGAGAGTGAGGGTGATAGACAAGGTTAGGAACATAATGACAAGTGTTTAGATGAATCATTAGAGAATATTTAAAAAGGAACAAAATAAAATGAAATGGAAGGCTATTTATGATTGAGTATTATAAATTTATGTTTGAAAATGTCTATGAATTTTTTTCCACTTTGTGCTTCTTTATAGTCACCATAACCTAATCCATTTCTCGCTTTGAGAAAAACAAGAAAAGAATCCAGGTAGTGAATGATCTGACTCCAAAATCTGTTTTCTTTCCGTTGAGAGATCAAGGAACTGTGAGATTAAATATTAGATAAGTGTTACCTTTAGAGGTGATTTTAGTACAGTTATGAGAAGGAAGAAGAAACAAATGAAGATTTAAGCATTTGGGAAGATGGGAAGAAAAGTGGAGGTTAGAGGTCATTTTGTTTTGCTTTTTCTAAACTTATATAGCAATTGATTAAACTATCAGTATCATATTTCCTAATGCTACAATGATAATACTTGCATTATAAGATTTTCTTAAGGAGTATGATGACCTAATATCTATAAAATATTTAGTTTAGTGCACAAACATGCGTGTATGTTCAGAGTTAATTTCAGTTAATGTCTTTGAACATGATTACTGTAACTTTTATGTTCATCAGGAAGAAAGCAGGTTAGAATCATAGAAAATTAATATTTTCTAAAGTGTAGAATTCTTTCAAAGTGAAACTTGAAAGATTTTATTTACATTTGTTTTGTATGCCACAAATTCCTGGAAAGCAAACAGGAATTTCATTGAGATGGTTCTTTGCTGCAGGGAAGGAGATAGTGGTGCTGGTAGTGTGTTTGCAGGACTGGGCAAATGGGCTAGAGATGGGTTTTTACTACTGTCATTTTACAGTTATTAAAGTTTTATTTCTATAAATTATTATATAACCATTTTTAAAAAAATTAAAAATAGAGGGAAACAAAGTGGAACTGTAAACCATAAAAGTTTCCCAGTTCCTTTCCCGAGAAGTCTTCCAGTAGAGGGTTGATGCCCATTAACGAAAGATTTTTTTCCTTTTCTTGAGGTGCTGGTGATCCAGCCCAGGGCATCTTGCATACTGAGCAATCACCCTATCACTAAGCTACATCTTCAGCCCCACCAAGGATGTTTTAGAGCAAGGGCATTAAGTATTCCATTGCCTCATATTGTGCTTACTTAAATTATAGGTGTTTTCTCTATTCTCCTAGACTTTAATCAGTCACTATCCACATTGCACATGCTAAGTTTGTTTAACCAGTCCATAGTGACAAACACTGCTTAAATCGTTTTATTTACTTTTTACATCTAGTAGATTACTTATAATAATTAAGAACGATTTGGATTCAAGGAGAGATTTAGATCAACCCCAAATCATGAAACTAACATTGAAAACATTGTTCAGACAGTGTCCAAGTGCCAAATATGACCCTTTGCTTGATGAATGCAGAGTAACCTATTGACTCACATTGACATTGTCTTAAAGCCAAGGCTACCGGTCAGTTACCCTTTCATAACAGAGACAGATTGGCCAATATCCTTGTTCAGTTAATAATTTTGTGCTAATATGTAGAAAGATTCTGAATTGGGCTGCTTACTTTTCTTAGCTTGACTTTTGTTCTGATTTGCAAACCTTGTGTTGTATTCTAGATCTAGTGCTGTTGACCTCTTGTCTGTTGATATTCACATGAACTATGCTCTTTGGCTAGGTTTGGTATTTGTTTTCTTTCTGTTCATCATTTTGTTTTCTTTTGCCAAAGGGAAAAGTACTTTCCAAAGAAAATACTCTTATAAATCATTTTTTTCATGGAGTTGCCTCTGTCATTACTGCAGCATCAAATTTTATTCTCTGTACAATCATGGTAATACCACATGGTACAAAAGAACTATTTTTACCATCTTCTGTTAACGCAGTAAAAGTGTGGAATATGTGATCTTTACAATGTGTTGGAATTGTAAACATTGTTTCCTTTACATATTATTGTAATGACCAAATTTCATCAAGCTTGATCAAAATAAACCAGTTACCCAAAGGCAGAGTGTAGCAAATAAATATTTTCCCTTCTGAGTTAGACTGGGACATGAATATTACTAAGAAAATATTGGAAAAGTTTTACTAGTATTGACTTCATTTAACTACAGATTGGTTAGTTAAATGACTTACCTTTTAGAAGTAAAAGAGTCTTTTCAAGTTAACTTTGGCATGAAACAGTACACCAGAGATGTTCATTGTTAAATGAGTTAAGAAATTTCTGATTGGACTTCCAGCAACTTCAAAAACACACATTGCTGGAGAATAATTCAATCATATTTATCCTGTATTACTGCAAGTAGAATCCAAAATAGCCTTTCGTTATTTGGCTTTTACATGATATATCTTTCTATACTTTGAGAGAGTATCTTTATGAATTAAACATTTTAATATTAAAGATTGACTTTTACAAATAAAAATTTTCCCAAGGATTGAGTTTATTCCTAATTGATTAGTCAGTACCACATCCCTGGGGAAAAATTCCCTTAAATTAAGTTATTTCTTGGTCACACTTATTTTGATAAAAATACTAAATGAGTTATATACCAAACATTTGTTACATATTATTTATTAAAATTTAAGTAATATTTAAAGGTTTATCAAAGCAATTATAAGATACTTTTTGCTTTGAGTTTTATAAGGTAATAAATTGTCATATTTACGAGCTCTAGAACGAAAAAATACAGTATTTTAAGAGCTATTTTTATTTTGCCACTAACAAAATAAAACATAATAACATGACTGCCATATATTTGATACTGATTTCTTTTAGCTAAAAGTAGTTTACTAGGAGAATAATTTCCACAGTTTGTTTTGGAATTCAGGAAAATGGTATTAGGCTAATTATGAAATTCTTGGACTGTGGCTGAGAATTCTATCATTTTATTTTCTTTTAGCATCATTGTTACAGATGGTACTGCTGAGGTTAGTGATTTAACCTTCCTTGAAAGAGATTTGCTTGGAAACTTTGGAATTCCTTCATCTTCCTACCTCATTTATGTTGTATATCTTTTGTTAGAGTTTTCCACTATATCTCTTACATTGTTCTTTCTATATTTTCAATACTTCCATTTATCCATTCATTATTTTCATTACTTTATTACAGTTTTGCTTCTAATTCATTTTCTCAACTGTGTATAATCTTATTTGAGAGTCATCATATAGTTTTAAATAGTAGTTACTGTATTTTTCATGTCCAAAATTCTGCTTGGTTTTATTTTATTTCTTTTTGTTTGTCAAAGTTCTTAATTTTCTTATCCTTTTGAATATATTAATAAAGCTGCACACATTTGTGAATAAGATTTTCATGGCCTAGATTTTCATCTCTGTAGCTATAAATCTATAATCTCTTATTTTTCCTGGTCTTTAATTATATTGTGCAGTTATTTTCACTGTGTTACAGGTTGTATATGAAAAACTATGAAGTCCTGTGCTTTATTAGTAGTATATTTTCTTTTGGCTGGAAGGTAGGGGAATCACTGGTTCCACATTATCTCATTCTAATTGTAGAAATTAATATGATGTGAAACTGCCTTTTTGCCTCTAGGATAATGGAACTATCTTTAGTTTGTACTTATTTCTAGGCCTTAGAACTTTGAGGTTTTAAACTAAGATATGGAGTATTTTACCAGAGCAAGTTTGTTCTTCTAGACTGTAAAGCTTTCAAAAGTCTCTGCACAGCATCTCAGCTTCTTTTCTATAGGAGGTAGAAGTTTCCAGAAAATGGACCCTGGATGCAAAGCCTACTTGTCTAGATTTATTTCTTCTCCATGATAAGTTTGTACTTACGGATGCTGATAAATTAAAAAAACTCCCATATTTTGTCTATCTGAACTTTAGTCAGATCATTTCCTTCTCCCTTTCTTAAAAAGCTTACTTTTTAGAAACATGTTGATAAAATTTTAAAAAGCTACTCTGGATCTACTTATTTTTTGCCCACCTAATAATAGTAAGTTTATCCTGCTATGGATAAATTAATGTAGATCAGAAAGAGTAAACAGAAATATTCGAGAAACTTTTATCTTGTTGACTTGAAGAAAAACAACAAAGTACCAAAAGAGGGTAGATATAGATTCAGAGACCTGAGGTTCAAGTCCTTGTTTGCCCATTCATTATTAATGTGGTGATGGGAAAGTCATCTGATCTTTTTAGATCTTAGTTTTCTCATTTACAAAATAAAGGGATTGATTTAGAATCAGTATACTTTCTTTTTAGCAATGAAACTCTTAATAGAAAATATTTTGTAGAGGGACAAAATTCAAAATACCAAGTTGTCACCTGGAGTTTTGTTTTAGACTATCCACAGACACCTCCAAAATCTGCAGGTGTTTTAAATCTTTGTGTTTGCATGTAATTTACTACATTCCCCTATACATTAAAATCATCTCTAGACTAATAGAGATGATTATAAGTTTTGCATTAATACCTAATATAATTAGATATTACCTAATAACATCTTTATTAGTAACTAATACAGATACTATATTAATAGCTAATAAAATGAAAGTGCTATGTAGATAGCTGTTATACTGCATCATTTAGGAAATAATGACAAGAATAAAAATCTATATATGTTCAGTACAAATACTACAGATGCAAGTTCTAAAAAGATATTTTTGGTCCATGGTTGGTAAAATCCACAAATGTGGACCCTGGGAATATGGAGGGTCAATGTGTAAATAAAAATAGTTCTATATTGTGTGTGTGTGTGTGTGTGTGTGTGCGCTTGTGTGTGTGGTAGTAATGGACAGATGCCCTGCTAGATTTGTCTTACCTTTGCCTTTGGGGTGGTTCCTGAGACATCTTTGTGGAATCTTTAACCCTCAACGGGATAAATTGTGAGAATGGAAGTTCTGGTTCTACAGAACCCTTTCTGGTACTCATGTCTGCTTCTTGGGACGAGGGTAAGATCATGAATGAAGCCATTCCTTCTTCCCAACTACTCTTTGGAAAGAAATGTTTTTAAGTATGCTGTTCCCGTTTTTTTTTTTTTTTTCTGTGAACCTACTTTATTTCCAGGGTGGGAATGGCCACTAGAGAAAAGAGAAAATGCAGACTCAGGATGAGAAGTGATGGAGAAAAGAAAGAACGGATAGAGGAATAAGGACTTAATGTAGGATACATTAGAACTGTCTTTATGGACAGTAACTAAAATACACGCCTTTCATCTACTTCAGGATCAGCTGTTTGCAGAATGGTGTAAGGCTGACAATACACTTTTTAAAAAAGATATATCAGAAGCAAGTCGATACAGAGCCAACCAGACACACACTATACAGATGTGACTGCCTGCTTGACTTTGACCACTCAGTGCCAGAAATCATCCTATTTACTATGGCATCTGGGTATCTAAAAGAGAAAATTCTATGTTGAAGGTCTTGCCTGTTATTTGAATATTTAAGATAGTCATGGAGTAGAAAGAAAAATAAAAGGCTGATTGATACATGTAAGTTGTAGAGAGGAAGTGGGGAGAAGCAGCAATATCAGATTATTTTTTGGGGGGATATAGATGATCTTGACTTAAGTCTTTGTTAGGCTGTGCTAAAGTGGTGGGGAAAAGATGGGAAATATTGCTATTGCAGTTACAGTCAGTGTTGCTATGCATGTTTGCACCCATTGGTAGTAGATTCCTTTGATCTGGATGGTTTTCAAAGGCCAAAAGATTGGATGACTTGGTTCTCCCAAGCAAGCTTTTTTGGAACATTTGGTGAAGTGGACACCAGAAATGGAATAAAAAACTATTATAATTTTTCATCTAGATGCTGAGTCAGAACTAAATAGAAGTTAAAAAAAAACTATATCCTAATAGTTATATCCTCTTTATCTTATTTTGAAGAAAGAGACTGTGTGATGTGGACACAGCATGGCTCTTATGAGCATACTCAGAGTTGTGTAGCTTTTCAACTCATGAGGAGGGATTTTTTCTCTCATTCTCTTTCACAAAGACATTAGAACTATGACCTGGCAGAAGATATAGGACTCTTTAGTAGTTTCCTACTGACAAGGTGATTGCCTGTTGCTAGCGTACACAGTGTCTCCTTCCTAGCAGAAGTGACTTCACAGTGTTCTGATACTCAGCAATTAACTGGAAGCACTTGAATCATTACTTTTGAAGATTTCTAGAGAAGAAAAGTGAGAGTATCAAGCTAACCCCACATTAAACAGTTTTTTTTTTTGCAAAAATGATAATATTTTTCTTTTCAAGGTTAATAAGGAAATGAGCTTACAAGTATTTGCCAAACTTAATCCTCTCTCTGCAACAAAGTTTACCTATAGTGTCTCTGGAAATGTAATTTTCGATCTGTTGATGCAAGAACAGCAATGTATCTCCAAGACTTGGGGTGGGCTTAGGATTAAAGGCTATGCTGAAAGGATTTGACAAAGGTAAAACTGGCTGTTAGTACTATGTTGCAAGAATTCTAAGTGTAAGATGCCATTTGCAAATAGGAAATAATTGTTCAAAACTTTCCTCTCATATATTTTTTCACAAAGATTTACTTGTAACTTTGAAGGCTAGGTTAGAGTCAAATGGCCTTTTTGTACATCATGGAATATTAAAATGGTCCAATCTCTCCATTTGATAAATCACAAGGCTCATTAGTATATTAAAAAAGTACAAAGTTGTCCCATGCCAAAAAATAATTAGGGACTGAAATGATCTTAGTAGAAAAACCCGTATTGAAAATTAGCTACATGCTTTGCTAATTCCACAGGCTGACCTCGTAGTGCCCATTTCATGGTGTTGCTGAAGCCAACATGAAATGAAAACACACTCGTGTGGTAGTGAGGATTAATTCTGATTCTGTTTTTTTCCCAATAACTCTAAAGAAAGGTAATAAATGTGATTCATTGTATGCATTTAGAAAGTTACTTGGGAATATGCTTAATATATTTAAAATGCACTTTAGAATGTATTTATAAGACTATATTAATTTTTGTAAATTAAATATTTGAGAACTTTCATCACAATTACCATATTTGTAAGTTCAAAATTTTTTCTATTTGTAAATGCAAGGAAATGTTATGTAAAAGCAGAGTGAGGAGGTAACCAAGAGAGGAAAATATATTCAGAGCCAGACCTCTTCACTATAGGCCTTAGGGAAGAAAAGGAAGAACATAGCTCACAAAGCAGCTGATGCAGTGAGTAATCTTTAAGGTATGTCATAGAAAGACAGCAAATGATGCGCTTTTTCTCTTCCTGGCATTAAAGAGCAATGGAATTTTCTTCCGGAGATTAAGAACAGTATCTATCTGATGAATCAGATTTATCAGTTGCTGTTCTTGTAGGTGCAAACAGAAGTTTCCTCTCAATGTACAATTAACATCTCTCTTCTAATACCACAAACAGTCATTTCTGATGGCACTTCATAGTAGAGATGTTTATTTGTAGAGTTCAAAGTACTTCACGGAAGTTTTTTCTATTTCTTTACATCTCTTATCCTGCCAGGTAACCCCACACTGCATCTCTAACTGCTAAGCCCAAGGAAAATTCAGCCCGGATTTCTCACTAATTGACTCAGCATATGAAGCTGCCCTTGCCCTGCATAATGCTGGGTTTGTAGCTAGGAAATATACTTTTGAGTGTTTTGCTACGATCCTCCTAATCATCTCTCTATACACTCTCTGACTCTGCTCCTGCTGTCTACAAAGGTCTATGATAGATCACACAGTTAGAAAGGCTGAGGTCAGCTCTACTTCCTTGCAAGACTGGTTTTTATGTGATATGTTGTCTCCTCACCCTCATTTCCCTTTCTAGTTGCACCACCTTGGCTGGAAGGTTGTGACAATGTCTATTCATGGGAAGAAATCTGAAGGCTCAGAGAGTATTTGAATATGAGAGGGTATGTCATAACTGTCAAATCACTGATACTCTTCCTTCCTCTTCTTTCCCCTTCCATCCTTCTCTTCTTTCCTTCATTTTCTTCACCTTCTCTCTTTTCTTTGTCCTGGGGTTGAAACTCAAGGCCTTCTCACTGAGCTATATCCCCAGCTTTTTTTTTTTTTAAGTTTTAAACAGTTACTAAAGTACCCAGGCTTAAGACTATCTTGCCTCAGCCTCCCAGAATGCTGAAATTATGGGCATGTACCACCACTTCTGCTACTTCTTTACAGATAGTCAACTTTCATAAAGGAGCACAAAGTACTTTTTAAGAGACTGAGAAAATACAAAATACTGAAATAAACAAGTAGTTTGGGTTTAGAAGACTCATAGTTGACTTTTAACTCTAGCACTTATTAGTTGCTTGGCCTTGTGCTTCATTTTCCTAACCTATAAACTTTAGAATTATAAATGAAGAATGATTATCATAGGGCCAAGAGTAGAAGGGTCCTGATGATCACAAGATTAAAAAAATGATTAATCTTTATTTAGGTGTTTATGTTGAGGATGCATATAGTCAGGAAATACAGAAAACTGAATATTTTTGAATTTTATGCCAACAGTAGATGGCTAAAAATGGGAGAACTTTCAACCATTTGGCTGTGGAGTAGGGTGGGACAGGAAGAAAGTGAGAAAATTTTTGCTTTGTCCTTTTATGTCTTTCTGACAATTGTGATTCACACTACCAAAAATGTAGACTATGGAAGAACACTACTAGCTCAACCAGATGTTCCTGTTGATCTTTTTGCATTCTATTCTTCCACGGACAAGGGTTCATAAGGATGTGAAAAGCAATGATAACACTGAAGGTCAGATGAATTATTGCTAGGCTGTTGAGGTCAACATTCTTGATAGAGTTTTCCACAAGTGGACAAAGACTCATTCTTTAGAGCATGCCTCAATGAATCGTTCTTTATTAGCCACCTAGAACTTTGTAAATATTTAACTTTGTTGAGGGTTTAAAACTCATTTGTGTGATTTATTTCTAATGATTGGAAAGTGGCTTGGTATCTGCAAATAGAAGGTATTAATTGAAAGAGAACACATAATACATTTCTTTGTAAAGGGTAAGCACAACAGCATGTAAGGAGAAAAAAGGAAGTGATTGTAACAGTGACCCATCCCTCATTGATCCACAAGAGTCAGTGTCTACAGTAATCACAGCTATTATTTATTGAACACTTACTATATGCAAGGCATTGTTTGGGTTAAGTGTTTTATTTGTTAGTTCTTTTCTCTGCAATATATGGAGGAATAAAAAGAGAATTTAATTGTTCTGAGAATGTTGTTTACCAGTATAGTAAGTTGTATCAAAGTTTTTCAATTCCTTTTAAAGATAAATTCAAAGATCTACATTTGTTAAAAATCCTGACTCATGATACATATTATAAACATGATTCATGAAACACAGTATAAAAGCAGTATTATATTATAATCTTAAGCTTTACTTCAGACATTCAGTGAAGTAACATATCTCTTACTGAGTCAGAGCACAGGGAGTTTTCATAACTTTTCTGCTTGCATTAGAATATCCTACCTTGTCTTTGAAGAAACACGGCTACTTTCAAGCAAAAAATCAGAGCGGCCAAGTACAAAATGCTAATAGGAACTAAACTTGATTCAGTGTCAGATGTTTTCCTTTTTCTCACTCGGGTCTTCTTTTGGCTCATGTACCTGGTGGGAGTGACAGGTTGGCTTTGTCTTTCTATGCTTTGTGTTTTTCTTCTCCTCAACAATCTTCTCATCCCAGTTTTTGAGCATTTTTCTTATGCTACTGAGCTTTAAAGAGCAGGAATAAGAACAAAAGGGTTACAAATTTGCTCTTTTGGAATTGGTTTATCTGCGATGACTCCCCTGGGGGTACTTTTTCTTGGCCATTTTGGAATTTTTTTCCCTAGAGATGTCCCCTTTTCAGGCTGCTCATCCTTGTCAGATTTGTTTCCACATTGCAAAGCTATTGTGACTGCCTTCTCCAGCATCCAGCAATCAAGTATTTTTCAGTTTCTTTTTTGGGGATTATTTTGTTCCTTCACATGGCTTTTACTCACAGGATTCAATTTGATGCAATGGCAGCTCACTCTACCAAGGAACCAGAATTAGTCCCTTTCCCATCACTCGTGATTTAAAGAAAGAGAGGCTTATTTTATTTTATTTTTTATTTTTTGGTACCAGGAATCAAACTCACAACCTCGTGTCTGCTAGGCAGGTGCTTACGCAACTGAGCTAAAACCCCAGCTCAATTTTTTGAGACAGGGTCTCACTATACAGTTCAGGTTGGCCTTGAACTCACTTTGTAGCCCAGGCTGGTCTCGAACTCACAAGGATCCTTCTGACTCAGTCTCCTGAGTGCTGGGATTAAAGGCGTATGCCACCACTCCCGCCTGAGAGGTTTATTTTAGCTCATGGTTTCAGTCCATGGTTGATGGCTGGGGGAATTCACTGATGAGTAGAGTCCCATGATCCATTTACCTTCTAAACACCAGAGGCTTTTGGGGAATATTTCAGATCTAAACCAAAATGGGACCCATCCTGGATCCAGCAGAAACAGAAAACTCTTCTTGCAACAAAATCTTGAAAGTATAACTCGAAGCCACCCTATGAAGGAGCCTATCACAGATCATTTTAGCTAACTCGGGCTTCAGTCTTCTGTGCCTATCAACAATAAGGGAACACCTTACTCCTCAAATGTGGCCCACAAAGTGCATTCATTATTCCTAGGAAAATAGAGGTGATGCTTTTCCAAGATTCCTCTGACTTAGGCAAATAGAGGAAACCCAAATTTTGTCTTTCTGCACAAAAATCCTATCTCAAATTCTTTTCCATTTCCATGTTTTTCTCCTTCTCCCCCTTTTTTCTATTCCAAAGTGTGTGTTGTGATTCTAGAAACCATTTCTCTAAATATTTGGTAGAGGCAAGTTCTGCGTGTGTCAATTTGACTTGTCGTCAATTTGGCATCTGATATAGAGCATACTGATGCCTCAGGAGAAATGAAGGCAAGACAAATTCACTTTTAGTAGCAGTCTGCTTTGCAGTTCCAACAAGCAGGATAAGGAAATAAATAAGCAAATCAAGTAATTCCAGTGGTCTTATTAATTATAACCCCAGAGCCTAGTGTCATTCTGGTTATATGTTATCTAGCAAATATGTGTTTATAGTAGAAGGAAGAAAAATGACAGGCAGGTGTTCTTTTGTAATCTGGTGCACATACTCCTCTGTTCCAGTGCTCTTCTCCTCTTCCTGTAGTTTCTGCCAGCTTTGACCTTGGTTTTACTTTTAGCCCCAGAGTTATGTTTATTTTGCTTATGTTTGTTATTTTACTTTTGAGTAACCGAGTATCTGACCTTGGGTATCTCTCAGAATTCACATTTGTTACAAAACCTAGTTTCGGTGTAGGGTTACATTCTTTGATAATGAACCCAACTGTATTGGTCACCTTAAATACTCCACATTCATGACTTAAAGGAGAAAAAGGTTTACGGTTTCAGAGCTTTCTATCCATGATTAGCTGGCTCCCGAGTAGAAACATCATGGTGGAAGGGCATGGCAGAGGAAACTGTTCACTTCACAGGGGCAGCAGGGAAGCAGGAAACACGAGAGAGAGAGACAGAGAGAGAGAGAGAGAGAGAGAGAGAGAGAGAGAGAGAGAGAGAGAACAGGGCAAACCATTCAAAAGCATGCCTTCATTCACCTTCCTCCTCCGGCAGCAGGCTCCAGCTCTGAACTCATCAGTGGATTAATCCGCGAGGAAGTCAGTGCCCTCATGATCCAGTCACCTCTCTAGGCCTCGCTTTTGAACATTTCTGCATGGGAGTTCAAGGCCTCAGTGCATGAACCTTTGAGAGCCACTTCATATTTAAACCATAACAATTGCCTGTCTTGTCACTATTTCATCAGAGAACCTACCATATGCCAGGCATTAAGTAAGCCCTGGGAATTATAGTAACTGATAAAAGCACCAGACACTAAATATTTTTTGAAGATTTTCTCATTTAATTCTTAAAATAGCTGTGCAAGAAGATGTCATTATTATTATTGACATTTTATAGATGAAATAAATAGTCTGGGCTCTTATAAGGGTAAAGTGGAGATGGCAGTCTAATTCTTAATCAATCTGCTACACAACTTCATCTACTTGGTTATACTGGATCTGTTGAATAACTTCTATTTGCTTCTAGGATAGAGCTGGTGGTTTGGCAGTGGAACTGGAAGTGGTGCTGAGTATGCGAGTGACATTCCCAATAAAACACACGGGTACACGGTGTTATGTAACCATGGAAATCATAGGTTCAAAGCATGGCTTCTATGTTTACTAGCTCCGAATAGGTGTCAATGTCTTTTTCTCAGATTTATTAGAGTACATTCAACAAATTGTACATATTTATAGTGTACAGTGTCATGCTGTGATATGTGTATACATTGAGAAGTAATTCAGACAATTAATGTGTCTGTCACATAGCTATTGTTAGAGTTTTCTGGAGCAGTAGAGAAGCAGAAGGACAGAGAGAGTGGCCATTTATTGAGGACATGGAGAGGAGCCCATCACCCACAGGGGTTTGGCTTTCTCATCTGACAGGACACAGAGAGGCAGAGGGTTATATGACCTCTGATCAGAAGTGGCACATGGGGCAGGCATTGGTGATGTGTGAGGAACTGATTGGAATTTTCTTTGTGTACAAATGGGAAAGTAACAATTTGGGCCAAAGGGGAAGAAGGAGGGAGTGGTCCTTGGGGTAAGCATTCCTGCTTTGCCATTCCGCCATGTTACACCGTGGCCATAATTGTACAGTAATTTACACTAGGGCAAGAACCTTTCATTTCTGTCTTTGTATTATTAGGAAAGGACATCATATCTCTCTGACTACTTCCTGCTGGACAGGGACATCGTGTTGGGGTTTGGGGGAGTTGATGGGATGATGGTTGATGCCCATGTAGAAGCTGGGTACCAGATGTTTTAGCCAGGACAAGGAGTTTATTGTTGGTGAAAGTTTGCATTCTAGATTGGAGAGATAAAAAGACAAGGTGCTGTGAGGAGGCAGGTCACTATCATAATTAAAAGACCTAGGAGAGGTAGAAGGAAAGGTGCCCATGATCCGAATGTGTTGTTCCATCAGGACCATGGTGAGGAAGAAACTGAAAAATGAGTGTGGAGTTGGGAAGGGTGAAGTTATGGGAGGCACTTATACCTCCATCTGAAAGGGTAAAAGTAAAAGTGTAGGTAGGACTTGTCCTTGGTCCAGGGGCTGTGCTGGAGAGGATGAGAAATATGAAAAATGTAAGGCCAGATGGTTGAATCATGTTTGGGAAGTTACAGACTAGGTGTGGGGAGGGCTGTGGCTTTGTCACTATATGGGAGATGAGAACTCAGACCCAAAGGCATCTCATGTTAAACTAAATAGCCAAGGGTAGAGAGAACTAAGATAGTTGTCAGGTAGAACAGTATGAGAGCAATTTTATGCATATTTTTAAGGTCTAAGGCTGTGAAGTGAGTGGTGGAGGGAGTAATATGAGAGAGCATAGTATAATGGTTTGGCACCACTGGGTGAATTGGGGTAACAGCAGTATTGATTACCCTACGGTCTTGTACCAGACGATAAGACCCACTAGCCTTGAGCATCAGGAGAATGGGAGTATTGTAGGGTGAATGGGTAGGTTTCAGAAAACCATTTCTAAAAGATGCTTGATGATAGGTTTGAGCCCTTGTAGATGTTTGGGAGCTATTGGATATTGGCGGATGCAAGGAAAGATTGAAGGATCTTTGAGATGAATTGAAACATGGGTAGCACAGGTGGGATTGGAGGTGTCCCAGACTATGGGATCAACAAGGGAAGACGGGAGAGGAGGGGATGGGTTTGTGGCACATTGTGATGGTGTTTGGAGAGCAAGAGTTGTGGGGAGAGGGAAGTTAAGCTTTTGGAGGAGATCCCTACCTAAAAGGGGTGTGGGACATGTTGGTATTACCAGAAAGCTATGAGTGAAGAAAAGAGTTTGGGACCTGCATGGAATGGGCCCTGCTTGAAGAGGCTGTGTAGGTTGGTCATCAACACCCATTACAGAGACTGAGGATTTAATACAATGGCCTGAAAACTCAGGACAAATACTATATGATGGCCCTGTATCTATAAGTACACAGAGTGTCTTACCTGAGACCTCTAGTGAGACTCAGGGCTCCGAGAAGGGTACCTTAATGGGCTGTGGGCCCCGAGCCCCATCTGTCTTCAGCAGCAAGTCCAAGCAAATTAGCCAGTGATGAATCCAGTGGTGAGGAGATCTCCTGTGAGGGCAAGGAGTTAGAGGACAGCTTACCTGCTCTCTGGCAGCTAGGACGGTCGCTCTTCCAATGGCCCTTCAGATTCCGGAGGGAGCAGGGCCCCAGAGGAACTCTAGGATTGGGGCATTCTCTTGCGCAGTGGTCCAGGAGGGGCTTGGGCAGCTCTGCTTTGTTGTGGTTTACCTATCTTGGGAGCCCCAAGTGCCACTGCTAAAAGATCAGACTGATATTTAGCAAATTTCTTTTGTTATGCCTCTTTTTCCTCTTTTTGAGTTTTATCTCTGTTGTTGAAAACTCGAAAAGTCATTTTAAGAAGGTCTCCCTATGGGGTTTGAGTGCCAAGTTCAGCCTTTTGTAGTTTCACTCGATTGTCAGGGGCAGACTGAGAAATAAAATAAGAGTTAATAACAATTGTCCCTTCGTGAGAGTCTGGGTTTACATTAGTAAACTTAATTAGGGTGTCCCTAAAATGTGTTAGGAACATAGCAGGGTTTTCATTAGCCTCTTGGACTTGTTCTAAAAGCTTGCTATAGTTAGTATGCCTGTATTAAGGCCCACAATTATACATTCAGTCATCTTATGTACTTTATAAGAACTTTCTCCATTTTGGTAATCCCAATTAGGGTCCTGTTCAGGCACCGCAGCAGGCCCAGGGTCATTTTCAGCAGTATTTGCTTTATGTCTACAATCGGCTTCCTCTCGAGCTGCTTGCCATAGCTGAGCCTGCTCTTGTGAGTTGAGGGTGGTGTTCAAAATCACATACATACTTAAAATGTAAATCATAACAATTATTTATAAATTCAAACTCTTTAATACAATTTTGTGGGTCAACAGAAAAGGTACCTAATTTATGGCTGATCTGAGAGAGGTGGGTGAGGGAAAAAGGAGCATGAATACAAACTAGTCCCTTGGGACCAGCCTGTTCCCGAAGAGGGAACAGGGATTTAGGCTGACAAGGCTGTGGAGTGGGAGGTGCAGATGGCCACTGAGCAGCCAACTGCCCAGCAGGTGTCTGTGGGCAGTTACAGGGTGATGGACCATAAATAAAATAACCGTTGGTCACTATGCGACAGGGAAGCACAAGATTGTAACTGGTTACCATGAGACCCACAACATGACTGCTGCTGACCACATGATGAGGGACGGCAAGATGGCGCCTGTTCTCCATGTGGGCTACAGCGAGACAGCTGCTGGGGACCATGTGGTATGGGACCGCAAGATGGCAGTTGGGTGTCATGCAGTCTACTAGGCAGTTCAAACACGCGAGACTGGGTGTGGTGAGCCAGCGGGGAGGATGGTGACGCAGGAATAGAGGGACTAGAAGTGGGGCCATCCAACAGGACAGATGGCTCAGGTGGAGGGGATTGAGGAGCCTGAGATTGGGAAGAGGAAGCAAAGGAAGAGTGAGAGACTGCTGGGAGTTAGGAGGGGAAAGAGGATGAGGCTGGGGGCTCAGAAGCCTCCAGTTTGGAAGGCTGAGGGGCTTGGGCTTGGGGATATGAGGGAGGGGCAGTAAAGACAGGCAGTGCATTGTCCACAGGGGCAGGTGGGGAGGAAGGGAGAGAATTCAGTAGAGTAGAGTGAGCCAGAAATATTTGGGCCACTGTACATGACCAAATGAGAGAAGAACCCATACCCAAAGTGAGAGACCTGAATGTAAGGGAGTTCTGCCAACTTGCTGCCATTGTCTTGAAGGATAGAGGGGTCAAACGTCCCCTCCTTAGGCCACAGGCTGTTGTTAAGCTGGTAGGTCGGCCAAGCCACCTGGCAGTAAAAGAGCAATGTTTTTGTTTTTATAGCCACTTTAAGGCCAAGAGCACCAAGGTTATGAACCAGGCACTCCAGAATTGTGTTTTTTTGGGGGACAGGAAATAGTATTCCCCACAGTGACTGAATTAGAGGTGAGCCAAGAGACAACTCTGCCTCAGGATGTGAGAGCTCTGAGACCTGCCTAAGGGCGTGAGAGCTCTCCTGGGTCACACTTAACGAAAGAGGTCCTCACCTGTTTTGAAAGTGTGACACGGAAGGTTCCAACGCCCATTCTCATTGGCCGTCACTGAGAGTGCAGAGTGGGGTCCCAAAACAAGAGGGTACAGCTCTGCCCTGGGCTGCCTGCCCAAGGAATGTGAGATTCACGCGCTCTGTCCAGGGACGGAAACGGGTGGCTATCTGAGGGAAGCTTGCAAATTTTTAAGGCTGGGAACAGCTCTGCCTTGGTTATCCAAGGAGCCTGAGAGCTGATCTTGACGGAGAAATCAGGGCAGATAACCCCGGATGGAATGGTAGCTCACCTGTGACAAATAGAATGGTCGGTGTTGGATGCAGGCTAGCGGCGGCAAATAAGCAGGTCCCGGGGGAGAGAAGGACTGGCCCATAGGCAGAAGGAGCTCAAGACTGGGTTTGAACCCCAGGAGCTAACGCACTTTGCCAAGTTCCTGGGTTTTGGCACCAAATTTTAAGAGTTTTCTGGCACAATAGAGAAACAGAAGGACAGAGAAAGTGGCCATTTATTGAGGACACGGAGAGGAGCCCATCACCCACAGGGGTTTGGCTTTCTTATCTTACTGGATACAGAGAGACAGGGGTTATATGACCTCTGATCGGAAGTGGTGCATGGGGCGGGCATTGGTGACACCTGAGGAACTGATAGGAATTTTCTTTGTGCGCAAACAGGAAAGTAACAATTTGGGAAGAAGGGGAAGAAGGAGGGAGTGGTTGTGGGGGTAAGCGTTCCCTGCTTTGTCCTTCCGCCATGTTAGACCATTGCCATAATTGTACAGTAATTTATACTAGGGCAAGAACCTTTCAGTTATCTTGTTTGGTGATAAGAACATAAGATGTACTTTCTTAGCAACATTCGAGTATACAATACACATTAGCTATCGTCGCCATGCTGTACAATGTATCTTCATAAGGAAAACTTTGTACCTTGGACCGTTATTTTTCCATTACAACCTCTGCCACACACAGTGTGTCTTTTATATGCGTTAAATTTTAAACTGTAAAACAAGAATTGTAATAATACATAGGGTTTTTAGAGAAAATAAAGCAGTACAAGTAGTAAATTTAGCAAAATAGATAACATTCAGCAAAATCTCAAAAATTTATGTTTTATTTCTGAAGTACATTTTTAAGGTCTACTATATCAAAGATATTCAAGTAACTTCATTTTCTGCTTGAAAAAGCACAAGATTTTGCTTTTATTAGGACATCTACAAATGAGAAATGTTTATTTTTTTCTTTTAGAGAGAAGGAAAAAGTGAACAAAACTTGTATCAAGGTTGTCTGATAGTTTGGTTTCTGGAAACAAAAACATTTCCAGAAATGGTTTTGTTACCCTTAATCCAATATCACAAGAAGCCTACAAAATCCATGCTATTTCTGTTTAACTTGTGACTTAAAAATGAGATAGCTGCTTCATAGTAAGTCTTCCCTGTGGAGAAACCTCAGGTCTGCTGATGAAGGTGACAGCCTCCTGGAAGATGTGTAAGACATTAATGGGACGTGAGTGGTGCTTGCATGGTGGACAAAAAGGATCTGAAAGATAATAAGGAGGTAGATGAGGTACTCTGCTTTAGTCGTACATAAAAGTGCATCTTGGGGTTTCCTTGGAATTGTGTTTGTCTGTAATCCCCTCATGGTTTAGCATTTTTTTCTTTAGGTAAGCACTGGCTACATAGGAGATTATGTCACCAAGATGGATAGAATGGCACTCTGAGAAATTAAAGGATACACAAACTATGCAAAATCATTCTCACAAAAGGAAATTTTGTAGTATTATATTAACTCCACAAAGAAAAATTCATAGCTTTACATCTAAAATAAAAATTTAAAATTTAAAATCTTTTGTTTTTAACTCTAGAGAGAGAAAAATCGTTCCAACACAGACAAAAAAGTTTAAATTGTTAGATTTATACTATTCTACATAGCCTGCTGATTTTGAAAAGTTCATGTGAAGGAAATCCTTGATACGAAAATGTCATTTTGCCTCTTTCCAGTGAATGTGGCTGTGTTTCCAGAAAGTTCTTTTATGCTGAGGATATCCTTGCTGAAGCAGAGTGGAGAGATGTCTTTGTAATCTTCTCTTTTATAACTGAAAAAAAATTCAGTGGAAGGAGAACTTTTCTTTCATTCATTTGCACATTAAAAAGTAGAGAAAGAGAGAGAGAGAGAGAGAGAGAGAGAGAGAGAGAGACAGACAGACAGACAGACTTAGAGAAGAAAATAAAAGAGAGGCACAAAAATCAGGCCACTTACCTGCTTTTTAATGTCCCAAACACGACACTACATGCAGATCTATTTTCAAGCAAATGAATGCAATTTTCCATACTTGCTAACAGAAAAGACATAGACTCATCTATCACACTATACTGCAGGTTCCAAGAAACTCTTTAAGAAATGATAAAAACAGTTGAGAATTACTGCTGTGGATAGATTTTGGCAAAACAAAGTTTTACAAAAGCCTCTGAAGAAAGCGGCTTGTCTTACCTCAAATCTGAGTCTGGTCCTTTTCACTGAGATAGGGTATTGGCTTGAGGTGATCCAAGGTAAACTGATTAAAAAATATAAACTCAAAATAGTCAATATAATTTTGGAAATGATATGTGAGGCAAATTACGCAGAAGTTAAATTTTTTCCCTGACTCATGGAGAGAATGATTTCCAAAGTAATTAGGTAATTTTTTCTTTCCCCTTGATTTTGGTGGTTTGGCATTACAAGGTCACACAGATTGCAGAATGCTTTCAGAGCCCATTACAGTCATTAAATAATGAACACTCTTTAGTGTCACCAATTCCATTAAGATGACATCATGAATTTCTAAATGCAAAGATATGGACCTCTCTTTTATATATTACAGAACATTTTGGTGGCAGAGTTGGGATTCAAGGCTGAGTTTTTCTTGTAGTACACACATTCACTTTCTTTCATTTTATTAACAAATACTTATGAAAATACAGTGATTTCACTGAGAAAATTTATGAAAATATAAATATATAGTTAATATAAATATCAGGCCCTATAAACTAAAAGATTTAGAAATATAGTCACTAGTCTAAAATTCATGGAAATGTGCTTTAGAATAAGTTAATAGGGTGCTCTGATATGTTAACTTTGGCAAAAATCGAACAAACCAAATAAAAACCTAATATTTGGTCTTTTAATAACATGTGTTCTCTTTGGGATGGTAACATTAAGTTTGACACCAAACTTCACAAAAATAATCAGGGGTCTCACAGAAATAAGCAAGAAACATGGCAAAGACTCTTTACATGTACTTTGGAAAATTGGAATCTACTAAAAGTAGAAAAGAATAAATCAGTCATAGTAGCAATTAGGAATGCATGATAGATTGTATTACTGTTAATCAATATTTACTTTCCCATACTACTACAGACAGGCATCGTCACGTGACTTTCTCTTGTGGTTTGGATCCAGAATGTCCCCCAAAGGCCTCATGTATTCAAAGGTGGAGCTTTTGAAAAATAATTGGACCATGAGGGCTAAGCATGCTAAGTGTGCTGTTGGAGGTGGTAGCTGGTCAGAAGAGTAAGGGTTTATCTCCCTCCCTGGCTCCTCCTTCCTCTTTTGGCTTCTTAGTTGCCAGAATATGAGCAGCTTCCCTTTGCCCAGAGCCTTCCACCACGCTATTTCTGTCTTGGAGCCAGCTGACCAGGGACTGAAACCTCTAGAAACCATCATACCAAGTAATACCATCCTCCTTTAAACTGTGCGTTTCAGGTATTTTGACCCAGTGATGAGAAAGCAGTTAAGTTAGTGCTTTGGCTCATGAAGGTTAGAGGCAGTGATGTGTGTCTGAGGCAGAAGATTTGAGAGATGGTCTGTGCTTTTCCATTCTGTTTCTCTGCTGTGATGCTCACAATGATTCAAAAGAAAGCTCTTTCAGGGTAGACCCAGAACTGTGGAGCTGCAGTCAATTTACCTTAACATGAGGTATAGTGAAAAATGGATCTCCACTGTTGTAAACTAATGCGATATTCTTTGTTACTATAACTCAGGGTCATCTGAACTCTCTGAATGCTAGTCTGGCAAGACATCAAGTTATAAATGCAATTTTGAGGAGGCTGATTAATGAAAACTAACTTTCTTTCTTTCTTTCTTTCTTTCTTTCTTTCTTTCTTTCTTTCTGTAACTCTTTTTTTCCTTTGCAGAAAACTAACTAGGTGGAGCTCAATAGGAGAAGCAAGGATTGTAATCTAATGGCCCTTCAATAGATAAGACACTCCACTTACTGCTGATTGTGATTGTTATCTGTCTATCATCTATTTATCTGTCTATCTCAGCACAGAGTGCCAAATTAATTATGTGATAGGGAAATGAGTAATAAAAAATTCTTGCCCATTACTCTATTATTTTTAAACCTCAAAGTGCAATTCAGGTTAATTTTCCTCCCTTAGAGGTGGGTCATTTCAGGGAAGCGAAGGTCTAATACAATTCATTTGGCTATGAGCTCGGGATGGGGTTTTTCTATCATTCTTGGATAGTTTCGTCCAGCATTTTAACTTACTACTTCCATCCCCCCATTTGCTTCATGTTGCTTTTTGCCTTTTTACTTTTCTTATATTTCTGTGATTGCTGTCACTAACCAGCATATCTTCAGTGCTATTGACTTGTGAGTGATGAAGAACCTATTCAAGTGAAATGATGATTAAGTGGATCCTGATGTGAATGAGGATAGAAGGGGATAATCTAGGAGAGAAAACAGAATAGGCAGAAAGATAGACTTGTAAGAAGTGAAGCTCATTTAAGGACTTACACATAGGTCATAAAGCCCGGATGCTCATTTCAAGTGGGGAGGGCTGAAGAGGGGAAGCAGGTGGGCACAGCTACATCATCGAGGGGCTTGTACACTGGTACAGGTTGGGGAGGTGAATCTTTGTCCCAGAGCAGATGGGAGTCTATAGAGGAATTTTAAAAGGGGATGGGTGAGACTATATTCACAGGCAAATGCCTGTCTAGCAGTGTGTGGAGAGTGGAGCAGGGGTATGTGGTGAGCACTGGTGAGATGGCAGGGAGCAGGCATCCTGCTCACTGCATATAAGGTCTCAAGCACTGACTGGCCACCAGTGACTCTGAAACTTCAGCTACGAGGAAGCCCAAGTCTGCGTGGGTACCAGGTAGGAAGAGGAAGGAGAAGCATAGTCAGAATAAGCATCCATCCATTAGGCTGCCAACATGCCCTGGGAGATGACTGCCACTGTATTGTTACTGGGAATCCAGCTGTACGCTCTGCTTCATCTACTGTTCGGCCCAAAGCAGGCATCTAGGGAAGCCCCTGTGATGATGGGAATTTAATAGGTGAGTATATACAATTGATCTTACTTTGATCATTACATTCAGTTTATGTCTCGCTTCAACTAATCTCAGGCAGAAGTAACTTTGAATTGTAGCAAAATTCTTATGTTTGTATTTTTTTATTCTTTGTTTTCTAGTGGAAGATTGGAAGATGGGAAAGCTGGAGATATAAATAATCTAAGAATCCTTTAATTAATTTCTAACTTTCCCACTTCACTGACCAGAATTACAAATGAGAAATCATATTTATATGTCTTTCCATATATAGATACACATATGTACATTCTTTTCCACATAGGTAAGATTAATATATTTCCTCAAAGTTTTTATAGGCAAATATAGAATATCACAAGGGTACCAACTCTAGAACCAGGTTGTCTGCTTTCAAATGCTGGTTTAACCTTGAACAAGTTACTTAACTTCTCTCTGTCTCAATTTCTTCAACTATAAAATGTAGAAAATTACAGTTTCCCTAAGCTCAAAGGGTTTTGAATGCTTCTGTGAACATAAAAGATTTAGATCAGGGTCTGAACCACAATAAGAGGTTAATGGATGTTAGTTATTAGTATTAACAGCCATGATTAATTTTCATACTGCTGAGGAAGCAAATTTGTCTGAACAAGGACATGTCTAAAGACAGAAATATAGAATTTAAATGGCAGGCAAGCAAAAGCCTTGCCTTTAATCAGCAGAGTTGACTAGTTAGAGAACAGTGAGCTCCTTGGATTGGGAGGTCATTTGAACTCCTCTTAGACTAACTTTTCTAAACACAGGATCTGATTCTTGAATGTCTGCAATCCACTGCTCTAGCTGAACTGACACTGGCATTGTCTTATTTCTTGTTCCCATGGCTCCAGTGTCATATAGCCCTGAGCCCAATCCCCTTATACTCACAGATGTATCATTGCAGATCAGCTTTCCAAATGTTAGAATTTCTGGGTCCTCATCATTGGCTAAATGCCACAGTACAAGTGATATGTGTTGCCTATTAATAGAACTGTGTCTGGGGTGATTCCAACTCCTCCTGCACCAGAAATACCTAATAATCTCTTGACTGATAATTTCAAATTGGCTTCCAACAGGCTGCAGTAATCAGCACTGTCAGCCTTAAGTTTATTCTAGAGAGCTGTGTTTGTACATAGGAACTGGTTTTTATTGCAATAATTGATATATAGATATAGTAGAAATTTCCTGTTCTTAGTTTATAAAATATAAAAAAGGAAAACAATGGAAGAAATTGTCTAGAAATTTGATTTTTAAAACTTAAATCACAGTGTCAAAATTCATAAGCAATGCAGATAAAAGCTTGGAACATTTCCTGGGTTATAAGAAAAGATAAATTAATTTTAAAGTATAAATATCACAAATCAATAAGGAAAATACCAAAAAGAGAAAAAAATGATAAAAATAACTCAAGGCAGAAATAATTAAATCAATAAACATGACAAATTTAAATTTCACTAGTAACCATACAAATATAAATAATAAATAAATTCTATTTTTTGGCCTACAAAAGCAATAGTAATTAAAATAGATAATAGTTCTGAGAGGGCTACTATAAAATTGATTCTCTCGGTTGCTATCTAAGGAGTACAGTATTTTAGAAGAAGAAACTGACAGTATGTTGGTAAGAATATGAAAACTCCATATTCTTTGTTCCAGTGATTTCAATTCTAATAATCTCCTCTGTGGAACTAAAGATTTTGGATAGGGGTGTTTATTACTGTATTGTTTATCACAGCAAATAACCCCAGTGACATCACCTAAAAATAAAAAAAAGCCAACTATAAAAACATGGCAACAAGTATTTCTAATGAGATAAAAATAAGGAATGATCAAATAATTTATGGTTCACTCATTTGATAGAAACAATAACATTATTTCTAGTGCAGTCATTATTAACCATATTTGGAAGTAAGCTTTAATAATATGAAATTGCATACATGTGTACTGTAACATCACAGTCTTTATATTTTTGATGGACATTATATTAAGCTGTTTATATTGGGTGAACTTTTATTAATCTAGGAATATACAATAATATTTAATATGTGAAAGTTATATAATTGATCATAGTACAAAATATGGATGCATTGAGTTCATTATACATAAATGGATCACAAAATAACTACAATTAAAAAGTAAATCCACAAATACACAAATACTTGTAAACTTTCTCTAGAAAAAGGCTGGAATAAAATAAAGGAAACTCTTAACAGTAGTAATTACTAGCTGATAAAGAAGAAAAAGCTATAAGAAACTTAAAATAGCATGAAAAAATCTTGTAAAAAATATGTGTTTCATACAACATTTTGTTTTGCATCCTTTTCAACTTAAGTCTACTATGGGTTAAGTGCAGGCAGGTATTATTTCCCTTTTTGTAGATAAAGACGCTGAGGCTCAGAGAGATGCTTGGTTTAGCCAAAGTCACAAGGCTAATGAAACACAAAGCTGAAATTTGAACATGGGTCATTTGATGCCATCTCTGGAGCTACCTTCATGAAACTAAGTTGACTGTAAAGTCAAATGGTTAGGAAATTTACAACTATAGAGAGGCCAGGAAATGATGAGAGCCTATAGTTATAATTCCTGAAAGTTTTACAAGGGTTAAAAGAAATAAGAAATGGTAATTAAGTTTCTAGAAAACAGTTATGTGTGGGAAAAATTCTTTAGGTTTAAGGAAGTATCTGTGATATATAACATCTTACTGCATTGGCTAATTTGAAGACTCGTTTTGCATGAGTCATTCCTGACACATTTGAAGGAAACTAAGTAGGTATTATCTCATTCTATACAAAGGGAAACAAACTCATAAGGGAAGAATACTCTTTATGTTCTCACACCCTGAAACAGTCTACAAGAATGAGATAAGTCTCACATTCCTGTCTTCTCACGTTGTGCGGTGACTTCATACTCTTACTGCCCCGAACAGGATGTGTCCCTGAGAATCTACTCAGGTCTTATTTATGGGTGAATGAGTAAGTGCCCCTCTCATGAAGATGCCTGCGTCTCTAATTTCTTTCTTTTCATATTCTATTTTATGGTTCCAAAGAAGAGCTTGAAAATTTTTAGCAAAATCACTTTGCATAGATAGGTCTAGTATCCATTACTCTTAACATGTAAAATACTGTTAGTTTATGTTATGCTTGTGCTATGACGCACTGAAACACAGTCTGTACAAAATAGACACAAGTACTAATAGCTACTTGGAAACCATTATGACTGATGTATTTCTGAAACACAGTATTTTGACAAAACTTCTGTACATTATAAAAAAGAAATGCTTTGTGAAATTCTGATATCTCTTATCAACTTCAAAGTTGTAAACTAAGATGCCCCAGGAATAGGTATGTTTATCTATGATTATACCTTCAATGGTTTTCTTAACTTCACAACTGGTTATTTAACCCCTGCATTTGGGCTTTTAGCAAATAGGTAGGATTTATTGGCTGGATTACTTTAGTGTATGTAACAATGTGCTAGGTAATAACAGGCTAATGAAATCATCTACACATAATTTAAAAAAACCCCACTTTTATGTTGTAGCTCTGAATGTAGGTGCATCGCTCTAGGATCTTTGAATAATTCCATGGCTTTGATAAGTTTTTAATACACTTAGGGTAAGAAAGAAGGCATACTCACTTAAAATTTAATAGCAACATAAAAAACAATAATCAAAATATGAGGCTTGTACAAACATGAACTGGGGATGAGCTTGGTTGAAACTAGGGGGAAATTGCTATAGGGCAGAGTTATCAAGAAAGTCTTCCTGAGAGTTGGTAAGGGTGACAGTGGAGTACACTGAGCAACAGCAATGACTTAGAATCATGACAAGCCTGAGTTAGAATTATGGCTTTGTGATCCTGAGCAAGTTATTTCACCCATTTGAGCTTTGGTTGTCTTATATTAAGCTGGCTTAGTAAAACTTCAGTTGTAGATGTGTTGAAAGAATTGGGTGAGCACTTTATGAAAAGCATGTAGCTTTGTTCCTCATCCATGGTAAATGATGGATAATGTTAGTTGCTATTAATTAAACTGTAAATTATTTCAGGGGTGGGAGTAGAGATAGAGGAAGCAGGAGGGACAGGGCAGAGAAGGATAGAAGACCTTGCTGGTGAGTAGAGGCACAAAGAGGCTGAGAAAGCCTAAACATGTGGCTATGCCCAGAAAGTGTAAGTGGACCACACTGAAGACTTTTGGGGGGCTGAAGTTGTTCCATTATGTGTCTTGAACAGAGAAAGTTCGCTTAAGATCACAAGTGACTTGACCTTGGTAGGTGGTTTGGCATCTCCTGAGATGCTGCTTTCTGAAAAGGTAAAAATAGCCCATATTTATTTAGTTTCTTGCTTCACTATGCTTTGGAGTGTCTTAAACAGTGCATAGTTCTTTTACAATATATCTGTGAAGTAGAAAAAACTGTAGAAAAAGTACATGATACAGACTGAGTGGCTCACAGCAGGTGAGTGTGCTGTGCAGATGGGCTTGACTCTGGGTTTTCTTCTTTCTAGAGACTCCCTGGGAAAGCTCATGTGGCCAATCTTGGCATATCTCATTAAGCATCTGTTCTGGGGGAGGAAGAAGGGAAGAGGAAAGAACACTGTCAGGGCTCAAGCAAGAGCCTCCAAAGTCTTTTGCAACTGAGTCATGGAAACTTGTTTAGTTAACGTATATGAAATATGAATCTGTAATTATGAAAACATTTATACATAATTTCCACAATGGCAAGTTGTCAATAGCAGGTGTTTCCTAGGTTTATAAAAAGCATGGCCCATTTCTAAAATGTTTCTTTTTATGCTTCATATTAGACTTGTACTTTTCTTTGGACATCTGATAGCTCTTTCCCCCTTTCCTCTGGTAAATGAATAAGTAAGTAGAGATGGCAAATATTTCATGAAACAGTAAAACCTTGAGAACATTGATGTTCACCAAAGTCACAAAGCTACAGCAGCGAAGAATTCCTTGAACTTTGCTCATCATGGAAAGAGGACATGGACCAAAGAAGATTTTTGCATGTGCAATCACAGAAGTAAAGACCTTGGGTTGGAAGGATGCTCAGCAATCATCTGATACTTTATTTTTATAGAAGAGAGACTCAGCCAAGAGAACTAAAGTCAGTGATTTGCAAGCTTGGCTGACTATTGGGGTTACTTATAGAGGTTTAAAAACCACTGCTGCCTTGGCTCCATCTCTACAGTCTCTAATGGAAATGGTTTGGGATACACTCAGGAAACCTGGAATTTAAAAATCCACACTAGGTGACTCTTCTATGTAGCTCAAGATTGAATATCACTGTTTAAAGTGAGATGCATAATACTGCTTGTATAAAGTAAAATTATACTCTTAATAAGATATGATAACACAAATACCCAAATATGTCAGGAGCCAAAACACTAAGTCAGAAACTGTTTGTTCCAAGACTATAAACTTTCTCTATATTGCTTTGTTCCTTTTCTTATTTGCTTTCTCCCTTTAATCCATGGTCCTTGAATTACACTGCTTCTAAACTATCAAGATAAGTTTTTGAAAGGAGTCAATATAGGCATAATTCTGATGTGTAGCTGACTTGCCTATAATATTTATTTTAGGTGAATTTTATTCAGAAATAAAGGCTCTGCTAGAAAAACCTTCATGATAACCTTGAAATAACCCAAAGGCAATTACTGTCTATGGAGAGATAACTTGGTTGTTCTCTAGCAAATAGACTAATTTGTTCATCCAGGAGAACTTCAAGGTCTCTACTTACTTGAATGTCTGTGGATATGCAAACTTACAGGGCAAGTGGCAACTGAAAACAGAAAGACTCTCAGCGAACTGTGAAGACTAGGATTCCTTCTATTCAGTTGGAATGTTTACTCGGTACTCTAAAACACCTTGTTAATAAAACACATGAAACCCAATTCTTTTTCCTGGACTAAAACTGAGATAAATTTAACTGCCTGTGGCCTTTTCATGGGATATGAAATCTGGAAAACTGTAAATTTTGCTATCTCCATATCTGTAACTCTTAAGCTAAGAACTCTAATATATGTCTCCATTATGTAATATGTGTCTTTAGAACACTTGCCTGATTCTGTCTTTCCATAAAACTTAATCACAGAATTATGGAATTAGGCAACTATGAATATGTATCTCTTTCCATGGAGCCTTACAGAAGGTAAGACATTTAGACACTAATTATTCATTAGTTACAATTCCTACTGTTACTATAGTATAGATTTTCTCCTCTAACATAATGATTTTCCTACAGTAAGAGTATAATTGTCTGTGGAAATTATTTCTATTAGAAATATGCTTTTATTATGCTATAGTTAGTAAGGTAGAGAAAGAGAGGAGAGAAAGGATATGAAAGAGCAAAGAAATAAAGCATAGGAATTTAATTCTGTATTTATGAATTTTATGCCTGATTTTAGGTTTTGGCCACAACTGAGTAAAACAAAATTTCTTTTCCACCAAAGTTATGTAAAACATACAAAATTTAAACTATTACTTTCAGGAAATGAGTGGCAACCAATGCAAGGCAGAGATCCCTAAGACAAGTGAAATACGTGAGCCTAGGGTTTCTCCCTGAGTGTGATTTTCAAACCATGGTGTCGGATAATAGAGCCCAAGTAGAAAACAGCAGCCTGGCTGTCACTGGAAATACAGACTGGTGTTTGCAGTTACCACAGGGACTAGGGTAGAGTATTAGATAGGGGAGAGCTTCAGAGAAGCAGCTGTACTAATCTAAATGAAATGTGATACTGAGTTTTAGTCTGGCTCATAAAGTTGTGTCCTCATAAAGCTGTGTGGAATGAGATTCTAGGAGCTATAGCAGAGAAAAGAAACCGGGAGGTTTACAGATAAGCAAAGATTTCAGGCTTAAATACCTTGGGCTCATTGAAATATCACATCTCAGTAGTGAGGAGGATGCAAAGAGTAAAGACTAGATTCTGAGTAAGGAAAAAAGTGAAATAGATCAGAACTAGTAAAGGTTAGATTGTGGGAGGATCAGGGTGATTTCTATAATTTAATTACCTGCAAGGTAAAATGTAATGCTCTTTATGCAAGAGATAACATACTCTCCAGCATCCATGATATATCAACAATAATGTCAGGCATATAGTAAAAATGTATTAGACGTACAAAGAAGCAGGAAAAATGACCAGCAACCTAAAGATAAAATAGTAAATAAAGGAAGATACAGGGATAATACAAATATGGGAGTTAGTAAAGGAGTTCTAAATAACCATGATTAATATGCTAATAAAAGAAAAGATGGGAAAAAAAAGAAAAGATGGCCAAAATGAATAAAAAGATGAAATACACCAATAAAAAACTGAAATTTATTAAAAGGATGTGATACAGATTCTGGGTCTGCAAAGTGCAATTCAGATTTACTGTGGTACTAGTCATTAATTTGTTCTAAGAAGTGTGACAAATACCCAAAATTATCAATACTAAACTTGGCTGCAAAAGGTAGCAAGTCACAAGGCAATCGGCACAGACAAGTTCTAGCTTGCTGTGGAATACCAAACAAATGGTGAGTATTGTTTGTATAAAAATGCATCAAATACCAAATTCCCTGAGTTTCCAAGCAGTTGAGTACCAGGGTATAACTGTATTTGAAATCAAGGTTTTATGCCTAACAAATGATTAAGAAAGTCTGGATTCTTGTGGCAATTGTATTAATCTGCCACACAGAATAAAATCTGCAAATTAAACAGGATCACCATTATGTACAGGCTGGTGAAAGTTTACGTCATGAAACTGCAGTTGCATGAGCAAAAGAGGAGCCAATCAAATACCAACTGAGCAAATCAAATGAGACATGTACAAAACATGACCTTCAGATGACCAAGACATGCATATTTAGTCCATGTAGTCTGCTGGGACTGCCATAATAAAGTTACAAAAACTGAGTGACTTAATCAATGGAAAGTATCTCTAAGACAGTAGAAGCTCTTCCAGAGGCTGAAAGTCTGATATCAGTGTATTGGCTGGGTGATTACTTTTGAGGGCTGTAAGAGAGAATTCTGTTCATGTATCTTTCCTGGATTCTGGTGATTAGTTGGTAATATTTGGCATTCCTTGGCTTTCATGCATCATCCTGATCTCTGCTTTCATCCTCATGGGGGATTCTTTTTGAGTGCATGTCTGTGCCCATTTACCCCCAAATTTCTTGGAATTAAGTTACTGCTGCATGTAACACAAATATCTAACAAATGAACACCCAGGAAATATCAGTAGATTAAAAAATAGAATAGAATGCAACTTGGAGCTCAGGATGGGTAAATCACTTACTTTCTCAAAAGGATGAAGAGCAAGCAGTACAAAATGAGGTGGAAAAGACTGATGTTTTAGAACAAACATATAGAATGAGCTTAGAATCTAGTTTCTGGACTAGATCTTAAACTAGGGACATTCTAAGATACGTCTCTGCTCTGGTTCCCTAACTTAGCCACATGAAATAGTTGTAGCTACATATTGGTTTCTACCGAAGTTCTATGCTAACTTATGCTTACTTTTGCACTAAAATTCACTTGCTGGTGTTGACTGGAAGATGATATTAAAAATTATGTCCCAGTGCCACAGATGTAACTGGGCTTCTGGATCCTTACTCCAGAAAAGTGTTCTTGAAAAAATCATGGATTTATTTGAATTCTTTGTGAATTAAGGAATTTAACCTTCTTCAAGAAGATATCAGGACCTTGTGTTCAACTTCTAGGAGGCAATCTCTAAAACCTTGTAATGTCAGGCTTGTGTCTTTGTGTGACTGACAGTCTACCAATGTTTTTTAAGTTACAGATTCAACTGGACTTCTGGAGGAGCTAGAAACTGAAGTCAGCCATGTGGACTGTCAATGTTATAGCTCCAATAATGACCTGGGACACCGAAGTATGGGTCAGCCTCTCTTCTTGGCAAAGATCTGTGTGTATTATCATACGATATTGGCTGTAAGTCCTTGGAGAGAGGAAACTGCAAGCTTTGTGTTTGAAATTTTCCTAGATTAAATACTAAAAGTACTTAAGGTTACTTCTATAATCAACACATGTTATAGTGTTATTATTACTAGGTTTAGGCTTATTTTTAATCATTTTTGAGCTAAGAGGGAAGATTGATTGTTTTTCCATATATTTCCTTGAATTTTGGTGACCATTTAGGTCCTCAGTCCTTGAAGCCATTATGGCATCAAGGGGACAGCAGTGCAGGACCAAGTCATGAACTGTATATCATAAAAGAAAAAAGAGCAAATAAGTTTGGAATTTGGCGAGGAGCAGTGCCTTCAATTACAGCTGCCTTTACTGCCTTTTGTTTTGTAACAAAATACCAGAGGAATTTGGCTGCTGTGTATATGGGGCACAAAGCCCCAGAAAAGGCAAAATTAAACTTTGTAATCTCATGGGTTTAAGCAAGAGGAGGATTATGAAGCAACTGGTGAGTAAAATATTCATTAGTACAGTCTGCAACTTCAGAGGTTTAGATGACAGTTCAAGCTCTGTCTCAAAGGCATTTTTAGTTGTGCAAATTATATCAAATGTGCAGGACTAGTATGAAACCCTGGTAAAATGGTTATTCCTGAGATATTCTTTATCTTGTGAAAATGCATACTTCAGTTTATCCTATCACATATACAGGATAATAGGTAGAAATTACACAACACAAAAATCTAAGCTAACATTTTGTAAAATTCAAATGGTTTTCCTTGAATGCATTTTTATAAAATGATATCAAACATATTATCTTCTGCGTATACCTGCCTGTAAGCAGGTTAGTTATTTTAGCAGAGGATGTTAATCTTCCAGGATTTTATAACTTGCACTGACATGACACCTTGGCCTCTCCCTTGTTAATTCTCAAAACTAATTAATCTTACTCATTAGAGCATATTATGCTTATTTTTAAGTAAATTGCTGCAAGTCACAAGGCTAGGTAGCGGCAGAGATTAAAAGCTTTAGCACTCTTTTCCTCTTCCATGAACTTATGGTCCCCATGTTACAGGCACCTGAGTTAGATAGAAATTAATACACAGTCAGAGAGGGACTGGGCTCTCAAGGAGGTTGGCATAAAAATAAAGACATCAGAATTGTGACTGGAAGTGCATCTGAAGACTAGGCTGCAAGAAAAAGATGCAATGACCAGGCCTACAATGCTTCCAAGGGATAAACAATAACTTGAGATTATATTGTAATTAGGACCACCCAGTTCAGTAAGTTCCAATAGACATCATTCACTGGGGTGGGTGATAAGAGCATTTGGACCTATCCCTTCCCCCCAAAAAAATGTCTTTGTGCTTTTCATGTGTCCTTGCTATGTTATTCGTTTCTCTTTTGGATCAATATTAGCTAGGTGGCTATACTTGTAGTTCTGTAGGTTCAGTGTAGTTTGACCCACATTATTGTGACTGTATAAATTACCCATGACAAAGGGCCTCAGTGGTCACCCTATGAAGAGCTATTCTTTTCTCCTTGTTTCCAATAAAACTCTCCTAACTTATTCCTTTGGTTTGCAATTTCATTCTTTAATATTGTGGGACCGTGAACTTGTCACAGCTGACATCTAACAGGTCAGGAGTTACACTTTTCCTATGTCACCCAAACTCTAACACTTGTGAGGATCACAGGGGAAGCTGGTTAAAAATGTGTGTGGGGAATCACTCAGACTGCTTTGAAACTCAGAGGCACTGAAGGAGACCTGAGGATGTGACCTCACTGTCTGGTGCAAGTGCACACTGGGATACAGTTATGTAACCATGACATAACAGTGGACAACCATACATATGTTGGTTACAACACTATACAAGAATGTAAGTATGAGATAACAACCTGTGTGAGAATTATATAACAAAGATGCAGGCTGTGCTTGCATGCTTGTGTCCTTGGGCTCTGCTCTGCTCCATGCTGCCTACTGTTGTTGCTGATATCTTTTTTTTTTTAAATATTTTATTAATAATAAAAGACAAGACAGAAGAGAATCCCCCATACTTGCTACATTGCCTGCTATAAAGAGATGCTTGGGTTGCTGATGTCTTGCATGTGTGCATTTTTTAACCTGGGATCCTCACCTGTGAAAATCTGAGTGGACCGACAATGTGTTTGGGTGTGACACAGCAGAAGTGCTGATTCACAATGCCTGGAGCAAGGATCAGAAATCTATGTTTTAAACAGCTACACCTAGTGGTTCTGAATTAGGTCTTTCTGGAATAACACCTTAGAAATCACATATGAAGTCTTTTGATAGTAAAAGCTGTCGATTATTTCTGCAACTTAAAAATATTTTGCACAATTTGGGTTTAATCTCATTTCTTCCAGAATACACAAAACTAGACCTAGAAAGGAAATGGTATTTTCTTTTTTCTCTGCTTGTTGATGCAGCTGCAAGAAGGTATAGCATCTCTTTTTGAAGTTTTAAATTAAAACCAAGCTTTACAGTTGGGAGCCCCAAAAGTAGCATCTATTTTTGATATTCATGCTGTTATTGGGTAGCTCCTTCTAAAACTGGCTCACTACATAAATATTACTGAGTTTTGGGTTGCTTGCCTCTCCTTCTGGAGTTCAATTTCAGGTTCTTCTTGTCTTGAACAAAGAATTGAATGAAATGAGCAAAAATCAGTGGCAAAATTTATTTGAAAAAGTGAAGAGTGAGAAACAAGCAGAGTGAGCTTGGGCTCAGTAAAAGAGGAAAAAGTAAGATAAGAGTATACCCTGGAGGACACAGGGTAGGCCATTGTGAGGAAAGCCACACTAGCAAGATTTTCTTGGTGTCTGTGTCCTTTTTTGCTGTCAAAATCTTGAGGTAACCCATGAGAATTTCTATGTAAGGGTCCTGAGGCAGTGTTGGGATACCACACCTTAGCTCGAGGCTGGGTCTAGACAATCTTATTGAAACCTGTTCTGGTGCTCCTGAGAAGTCCATGTACAGGGCTTTGGGAACTGTTCTGTGCATATTTTCTGGATCTTGTAATTTACAGGTCATGCCTACTTCCTTAGCCAGCTTTGGCATGCCCTAACCTCCTATTTCAATTCTGTAGTAGGTATGAACATGAAATTAACACAAGCAAATCAAAGCTTCAACCATGAAACATTCTTCTTTCTGGAAAAATCCAGTGATAACTCTCTGGAGTCACTGATTAATGTGCCATAGGCCCACCCTATTCCTGTTCTTTGTTTAGTCTCATTGACTCCTATTAACCTTCGCAAGTAGTTACTAGAAGATAACAGCATTCCAACTTAGAGGCCATTGCTCCTTCCCAGAAATATCTAAGTAAGTCACCTCTCGAACGCAAAGACTTACCCCTGTGTTCATTGGAATCCTCAGTCTCTGGATGACAGCTTCTGCACCAATTTTGCATTCCTACTTTTGCTGAAATAGAAAACTGCAACCTGCATATTAAGTAAAATTCAGCTTTTAAGCTTTTACTGTCTCTGTAGCCTGAAGTTTTGCAGGTCCTAATGGAAATTATTTTCCTTATTACTGTGCTAGTTCTAGATACAGAGCATCAAAATAAAATCCCATGTTCTGCAGAGGTTCAAAGACCTATAATTTTCCCAGAAAAACAAAACAAGCTAGTGAACCAAGTTTTTATTTATATCGCACAAGTAAATTTTCTGTAAATTAATAAAGATAATATACTAGGAAATTTTTTTATCAATGTTCTGAGTTAAGTGATTGTATTTAATTTTCTCATCAGGAAAATGAAGGCGTTGTGAGGTAGGATAGAAGAAATAAAGATGAATTGAAAGGAGGAAAAAAAAAAACCCTGCAACTTTAGAACACAATGTTACACAAAAAGTCCATATCTGTTCTTCCTATTTTTACCACAAGAGCTTGTTTTTTCCTAGGCCCATCATACCCAAATTGCCTATGAATACTCTAAATCCATAAATTAATCTAGCTGATAAAGGGTAGTTAACTGACTTTTAGTTGAATAAACAAATTCAAAGGGTTCAAAGAATGTTTTCAGGCAAAATCTTAAATCTCCCATATTAAAGGGTGCCTCCATGAACATACATATATCTTCACCTCCACACCACAGCTTGCCTCTTTACTGAAGTCCTACCTTCTATTTTTTTCTGGATGTGTGCTTCTGTTATAGGGTAGCTCCTTCTAAAAGCAGCTCACCACATAAATTACTGGGTTTTGTGTTGCTTGCCTCTCCTTTTGGTGTTAGGTTCTGCGTTCCTCTGTCTCAAACACAGAACTGAATGAAATGAGCAAAAAGCAGTGGTAAAGTTTACTTGAAAAAGTGAAGAATGAGAGAGAAACTGACTCTGCAGAGTGAGAGCTTGGGCCCAGTAAAAGAGAAAAAAAGCAAGATAAAAGAACACTCTGGAGGAAGATGTTGGGCTATCATGAGGAAAGTCATGATAGCAAGATTTTCTTGGTGTCTGTGTCCTTTTGTGCTCTCCAAATCTCAAGAAAAACCCCTGAGAACTTGTGCACAAGGTGCTGAGAGGCAGTGCTGGGATCCCATGCCTCAGCCTGATGCCAGGTCTAGGTCATCTTATTGAAAACCTGCTCCAGTTCTTGTGAGAAGTACATGTGCAGGGCTTTGGGAAGTGTTCTGAGCGTATGTTTCAGGATCTTGTAATTGACAGGTCATGTCTACTTCCTCAGCCAACTTTGCCACACCTCAATCTCCTGTTTCATTTATTCAGTCCTGTCTAATATAATCTACTCACCTTTCCTTTCACTGACATGTCATGAAATTCTTTTTCTATGGCAAGGTTCAAGAACCTACCGGGTAAGTCAAGTTGAGATGCCTATCTCATCTTTTGGGGATCTCCTTGGGTCCCAGGCATTGACACTTGGACTAGATCAGGAGCCAGTGAACTTTTTCTGGAAAGTATTTGAGATTTGCAGGCCATATGATATCTTTCACAATTAATTGCTGCTTTGAAACACAAATCAGTCATAGATAATGAATAAATGAATGGCATGGCCATGGTCTGGTAACCCTCTTTCCAAAGACAAGGCTGTATTTATCCTGCATTATATGGCTTGCCCAACCAGGACTCAAAATTCTTTTATAGTGCCCCAACTTTGTAATTCTATTCAAGCAAATAAAAATTCAGTTGTCCCTTGGCTGTTCCTTGATTGATATCTCTAATACTGACCAATTTCTAATTTTGTGTACCAAAAGCCACAGAAATTAGAAACAATAATTTATTGAAAAACCAGTGTCATACTTTTTATACATTATTTTGACTGAATCTTCTCAAACAAACATAAAAATAGTAATATTCTGATCAACATTTACACATGAAAGAAACCAAAGCTCAGAAAAATGTAATGTATCTGCAGTAAATGGCTGTCTTATTCCTTTCTGGCTGCTATAACAAAATACCTGTAAATAACAGAAATCTTTTGCTCACTTCAAAAACTGGGAAGTTCCTTTCTGGCTGCTATAACAAAATACCTGTAAGTAACAGAAATCTTTTGCTCACTTCAAAAATTGGGAAGTCCAATAACAAGATGCCAGCAGATTTGGCATCTGGTGAGGGTCCCTCTGGTTCATAGATGGTGTCTTGTTGATGTGTCCACATGCGGCACAACAGGGAATGGGGTTCCATCAAGTTTCTCTTATATGGGCTCTAATCCACTCTTGAGGATAGAACTCGTGTGACTCAAATGGATTGCCTCTTATTATTACTAAAGGAGTTAGGTTTCAACACATGAATTAGGGGAATGCATTCAGACTATAGCAGTGAAACAGTTGCGAACCACGTCCAGGTCAGTCAGCTTCACACACCATGCTCTTTACTGATAGACATGAAGGTAAAATATTTTTGTACCCCAAAGAGTTAGCATACATGGTAATCCATTACATGGGAATTGGGGAAAACGGAAAAGAAGAAGAAGGAGGAGGAGGAGGAGGAAGAGGAGGAGAAGAAGAAGGAGGAGAAGGAGAAGAGGAATAAGAAGAAGAGTAAAAGACGAAGAAGAAGAAGAAGAGGGAAGTCATAGAAAAGTGTGATTTTAAAAGGTGCAGTTAAATACCTTAAAGGTTGAGGCAAATGAAAACTAAAATGATCCTATGGGATATGAAAAGTAGAAAGCATTTGATGATTCTCAAAATGGTGGGAGCCAGAAACCAGACTAGAAGAGGAATAATAAGTAGAAGTAGATACAGAACTATTATTTGAGAAAATTTACCAATACAGCGGAGAGAAAGGGGGTGTTATTTTCAGCTCTCTAAATCTTTTCATTCTCATTATATGGCAGAGGAAAAGCCCTCAAATACTCAAGAACCAAAGATACACATGTCCTTTCATCAGTAGATCACTGTGCTGCTTGGTAAGGTGGCCCCAATTTAAAGATCACTTCTTAGTCCTCTATAGGAACAAATGTTTCTTTGTGAGTCAGAAAATTCATTAGTCTTGATCCCCAGTCACCAAGGGACAGGAGGAACACTAATGTTCCGTCTTGGTGGCTGGAATTGTGGCTTCAGAATCACTGAGCTCATTATTCTTTTACTTTCAGAGCAAGATGAAATTAAGAGGCTGGCTTGTTGGGAAGTCAGTTCACTGTGTCATACAGATATATATAAAAAAAAACAAAAACAAATAAGCAAACAAAAAACAAAATGAAACAAAAAACATTGGGGCAATCACTGCTCCTATAACATACACTGAAGTAACAAGCAGAATTTTGTTGTAATTTGCTTTTCTCATAAAGCAGGAGAAATGGATCAATTATGGCAAGATCCAAAGCTCTCTGTAGCTGAAGAGAAATATTTCTAATGGCCAGAGGAATAAAAATAGTAAAAAAGATCATATCCATGTCAGTTCTTAATTTAGAAAAGCACCAATGGGTAAAATTCTCTACATTTCTTTTATAGCTTTGTAAGTGAGGGCATACAGCTTGGTTCTTATTTTGAAGAGAATTTAAATCATTGCCTGCTTTTGCAAATACTTTTAAACTGAACAGTTGTTTTAACATAGATTTTCTACAATGATTCATTTGCAGAATGTAAAAAATCAGTGCTTTAAAAACATTATCATGTGGGACATTGAAGATTAAATGCATACATATCTAGGGTGATGCAATATAGAACCTTGAGTGAGGGTAAAAAGATTTATGATATTTACAGATATTTAAAAGTAGTACTTTAAAACAGAGGAAACTATGAATTATCTATAACGATGTTAGTGTTATAATGAATGATAGCAGCCACCAATAATCAATTTCAAGCCTCAATTAGCCATGATACAAGGTTCACTTTCAATTAAGAGCAAACATAACCAGAATGGCTAACAAATAGGAAATTGATATGATTGCACATATTAAAATTTTATATTTCCACTTTGAAAATGATAATCTTTAGGCTGGTTAAACAATTGGTATTAGAAGGAAAGAGGTAGAACAAAGCTCTGAATAATTTATTTCCTCTGTTGTACAACAGGCATGGCTAAGATAATTTGCAAATTAGTGATGTGTCTCAGAAAACACATCAATGAAGATGTAAAGCTTTTGTGTTTAAAGAGATATGATGCTTTCATATGCCTTCGGTTTTTCTGACCATTAACTACTTCTTCTGTTGACACTAAGGGCTAATAATTGTCCTCTCTTGGAGAGGCCAGCTAGATTATTTACTACAGTGGATTTAAATATTGCCTAGTTAGATTTTCTTGATTTTTTTTAAACACAGGTTAAAGACATTTTTGTTCTAGGAAACATTAATTTAGTATGCAGTGTCTGACAACTTTTCCACACACAGAGTAGGCATCTAGTAAATAATTGTGAATTTGTACCCTTTTAAATAGACTTATTTTAGGATTTAACTTCATTTTTTTCCAAGTTCAAGCTTATGTGACATAATTTTATAGATAACTAAGATTTCTTTGTTATTAGTTGTGTTTAACTACAAACTTACTTTGCTTGAAGATGTTGGAATTAACCCGAGAAGTGAGAGAAATCACCCTGTGGCTATTTATTCATTTTGGGTGCCAGGGGAAAAAAGTTCACCCCAAAAAGCAAAAACAACAAAACAAAACTGTACCTCAGAGCCGGATCTGTATCTCACTCTCTAATGTAAAAATACTTTTGCTATCTCATTTCAATTTTTTTTTTTGTCTTTTTGGAACAGGGTCTCACTATACAATTCAGGCTGGCCTTGAGCTCACTTTATAGCTCAGGCTGGTCTCAAGCTCGCAATGACCCTCCTGCCTCAGCCTCCCAGGTACTGGAATTACAGGTGCGCACCACCACACCAGGCTTTCTCATTTCAATTTTGAGAATAACTTTTACTTTTAAATGTCTGTTCATTATTCTTTTATTAGTCATGAAAATTTAAAATATAAGTATAGGGCCATGTGGAACGGGAAGAGAATCAAGAAGCCAAACCACACCTTCCCATGAGCCAGCCAGTGTGTGGGCTGAGAGACAAGAAGAGTATCCCTCCCCCCAAGCAACTGGCTGTTACGAAGGAACTCAGGTTGAGATGATAGCAACTGAAGTAGAAAAAAAGAAAAAAACTTAATGCTTGTATTGTTTGATTGACTTTGCAGTGCTAAAGCTGGTTGTCTGAGCAGCTATTCGGAGAAGAACAATATGCATTCTAGCAACTGGGAGGGATTTTCTTCTGTCTTGTTTTTGAAATCCCACGTTTTGTTCCATTTTACTATTTTGTTTTATTCCTGTGTCTAGTAAACTGAGCAACTATTCTGAAGATAACAATACGCAATATAGCAACCATTGTTAAATTCCTATCATCTTGTTTTGAAAACATGTAACTATCATTTTTTGTTGTTGCTTTTGCTGTCATTTTGCTTTTGTTCTTGGTTTTTTGGTTTGCTTACTTCTTGATTTTTCTGTTTTCTGTTTTTCTCTTTAAAATAAAAAAATAGAAGTACAGTAGACTTATAATTACTATTTACTAATAATTTTCTCTGGAATTTCATTTATACTTTATGTAGTATATATGCTATATGATAATCACACAAATGGATATTTAACTAATTAGAACACCAATTACTGAGTAATTCTCACTTATTTTGAAAACAAGAATATATTTCAAATGCTTGGATATGTTGAAATAAGGATTATCCAGACTGTTTTAGGATATTCTATGCATACTATGCTACTTGCTTGATGAATCTTGTTCTAGATATGGGAGGAATCAATCACTTGGTTATAAGAAGAAATAAAATAATTAGAATCAACTTATATTGAACAAAATTTTCTGTAGTCTTAACAGATAAATTAAAATTGAAGTCACAGAGTATGTAGCTATATTAAACTTGATAACCACAGAATCCAAGTATGTTTGTTGCTAAATGTAAACCTCAGATTTTAAGTTGAGAATTTTCATAGAAACAGAATTCTATTTCTAGAAATAACAGATATTGCAGTTTATTTTTTTTTCATTTTAGTGGGGAAGCGAAGTAAAAGGAAGTAATTTTTCAAAATTGATATTTAAGAGTTGCTAAATCTTGTATTGTCCTTGTATTGAATTATACATATCTAACTTCATTATGAAAGTAAAAGATAAAAGGGAAAGTTTTAACATTATTGATATAAATATTCATTTGACTTAGACAATTTAGATTGATATCACTAAGATTAAATGTCCTTCTCTGAGCATTACTAATTCTTGAGCCATTAGAAGGTTATTCTTTATTTCATACTTGGTCATGGGTTGAATTATGTCCCTCCAAATTAAGATGTTGGTATCTTAACCTCTAGTACTTAAAAATGTATTTGGAGACATGGTATTTAAGGAGTGATTAAATTAAAATGGATTATTAGGGTGGGTCCTAATCCAAAGTGGTTGTTGTCCACATAAAAATAGAGAAAGACACAAACATACAGTAGATAGACTACTTGAAAATACAGAAAAAACTGCTATTCACAGGACAGGGAAAGAAACTAAAGAAGAAACAAAACTTTCCAACACCTTGATATTAGACTTAATCTCCCAGATTATGAAGAAACAAATTTCTGTTGATCAAACCACCCAGTTTGAGATATTTTGTTATGGGAATCTGAGCAAACAAATAGGGTGACATCTACAGCTATGGAAATTCCAAGGCTCATCTTCCATTTTCTAAGAGGTTTTATGAATTCCAGGTTGTGGTAGGTATAAATTTATTGTAGTCAGCTTCTCTGTTACTTCCTCTGACACCTTGTAAGGCAGAGGAGCAATGTTACAATGGATGCTGAGAGTTTGATGTGTCCCACGCCACCTGACATCTGAATCTACTCTCTCTCTATAACTTTCTGTGTCCTACGAAATGTCATGTTGTGAGTGCACATGTGTGTGTACTTTTATATGATAAGTACATGAAGGTGTATGTGTGGATTGAAGAGGTATTAGACTATTGTACTAGTTAAGAGCAGAGATTCTAGGACCCAATGACATTTAATAGCTCCACACTTACTGTAAGACCCTGTGCAAAGTGTTCAGTTTCTCAAGGCCCCATTTGTAAAAGGGGTAGCAGTAAACTCTCATAGGGCTTTTGTGAAAGTGAACTGATTACGGTATGTAAAACACTGCCTGACATAAAATGTTAGGTAAGGAATATTGCTCTCTATTTCACTGGGCTTTGTGAAACAATGGATTTGAAGTAACTTACCTAGTGCCTGGAAAGCAGCGACAGGAATACTGTTGCCTTCTTTTCCATCGTCACTACTCCAATATCAGTATGCTTTTTTTTAACAAGTTTTTTTCTTTTATTCACATAAAAAGACACCCAGTAATTCATTTGGACTTTGTTATGTATGCATATGACAAATAAGCTATAGAAACTATTTTGAGGGCATGTGTAAAAAATAAAGCCAACATAGTCAACATGGCTTTAGGTTCTGTTCTCATACAAGGGATTCAAAAGGTGAGAACTGTCAAGGCACTTAGAGATCACCTGTGCAACAAGTCATGAACAGACAAAGGACAGTCCGGCTGCATCAAAACACAGGACTACAAACTCCCTCACTCTCACCCTTTCTATGTCAGCAAGTTGCTTCACTGTTACAGAGCTACAACATGCTTTTGTTTCTCTGTCTTCACTTCCACACAGGAGAGATCACATTTAATATAATCAGTGCTTTGGTAGGTGGAGATTGGCAAAAGTAACTAGATGATGGTAAGGAATTGGCAGAGTTTCATTGTTCTAATTGCAAATGTGAACATGTTTTATTTTTCACAGGACTACGGTCATCAAACTTTTAAAAACTGATGATTAAGCACTAAATCTCTTCTTGTTCCTCCCAGTCCTCTGGTTCTCTTCTGTATGGCCTTAGAGATTTGCTGTTATTTTCTTACCTTCCCCCACTTATCCTTCCAGACTCCCTGGTCAGCCAAGGGAAAAAGGGCATCAAAGTCACTCTGCTTTCTGAATCTGGATTTGTTACATTCTGTCAACATTTTTGCACAGAGGCAATATGAATATTTTTTTGCCAGTAAAATTTCTTTTTTAAAATTTTTTATTTAAGAGGAAAAAGACACAGAAAAGAAAAACAAAAACCAAAAGGGACAAACAACAACAACAAATCCACTACACTAACAGTATAGGTTTACAAAACAAGATGATAGGAATTTGACAATGGTTGTAATATTGCATATTGTTACCTTCAAAAGGGTTATTTAGATGAACAGATATAGACATGCAAAATTGACCTAATCATATGAGTATTAACTGTTCTTTTACAAGAACTAATACATTTACTAATATAGTCATTTTAGCTATCTCATGTATACATATATACAAATTTATGTCTTTTTCCTTTTACCTTCCTTCTTTCCTCCTTTCCCCTATCCCAGTTACTTTTCCTCTTTAAGCAGTGTCTTACCCTTATACAATATTTATTATACATTTTGGATCGTATTTGCTCTTTTGGTTTCTTACACTAGGGAGACAATATGGTATTCACACATGTGAGTTTGATTTATTTCACTTATGAGTATGGTCTCAATTCATGTCCATTTAGTTATGAAAGTATTGATTCAATCTTTCTTGAAAACTGAGTAGTACTCCATTGTATAAAAATACCACATCCTTTTTTTTATCCATTCCTTGATTGATGGACACTTGGGTTGTTTCCAACGTTTGGCTATTACAAATTGTGTTGCTGTAAACATGGGTGCACATAGACCACTGTGGTATGATGCTTTCAGTTCTTCTGAAAAAATGCCCAGAAGTGGGATAACTGGGTCAAATGGGATCTCTAAACCTAGCTTCTTGAGGAATTTCCACACAGATTTCCACAGTGGTTGCACCAGGCTACATTCCCACCAACAATGGAGAAGAGTTCCTTTTTCCCCACAGCCCCTCCAGCATTTGTTATAGGTTGATTTCTTGACCTTGGCCATTCTTTCTGGGGTGAGACGGAATCTCAGTGTTGTTTAATTTGCATTTCCTGAAGGACCATTGATGTGGAACATTTTTTCATAAATTTATTTGCCATTTGTATTTCTTCAGCTGAGAGGTATGTATTCATCTCAGATGCCCATTTTTGGATTAGGTCCTTGAATTTTAGGGGTTTGATTTTTAAAAATTCTTTTTTTTCCTTTTTTTTTAAATGTAAGCGAAGAGGAAAAAAAAGACATATATAACAAAGACAACAAGCAAATAGACAAAAAAATGACTAGAGTAAATGCACAACAGTAACATTGCAGGATTACAAAACAGGATGGTAGAAACTTGATAATGGTTGCAATACTGTGTACTGTTATCTTCAAAATGGTTACTTACATTAACAGATATAGACATGTAAAACTGATCCAATCATATGAGTATTAATTGTTCTTTCTCACTAACAAATACATTCAGCAGTGTGTTCATTTTAGTTATCTTGCATATACATATATACAGATTTATAGCTTTTCCTTTTCCCTTTTCTCTTTCCCCCTTTTCCTTTCCCAATTACTTTTGCTCTTTGAGCTGCTTTTTACCCTTACATAGTATTTATTACAGATTTTGGATCATATATACTTTTTCTGTTTCTTACACTAGGGAGACAATACAGTATTTACACGTGTGGGTTTGATTTATCTCACTTATGAGTATGGTCTCAAGTTGTGACCATTTACTTACAAAAGTCTCAATACAATCTTTCTTAATAGCTGAGTAGTACTCCATTGTATAAAAATACCACATCTTTTTTATCCATTCTTTGATTGATGGGCACTTGGGTTGTTTCCAAGATCTGGCTATTACAAACTGGGTTGCTATAAACATGGGTGCACAGATATCACTGTGGCATGATGTTTTCAATTCTTCTGGGAAAATGCCCAGAAGTGGGATAGCTGAGTTGAATGGGAGCTCTAATCCTAGCTTCTTGAGGAATCTCCACACTGTTTTCCACAATGGTTGCACCAGTCTACACTCCCACCAACAGTGGAGAAGAGTTCCTTTTTCCCCACAGCCCCTCCAGCATTTGTTGTTGGTTGATTTTTCACTCTTGGCCATTCTTTCTGGAGTGAGATGGAATCTCAGTGTTGTTTTAATTTGCATTTCCCAAATGACCATTGATGTTGAACATTTTTTTCATGTATTTATTTGCCATTTGTATTTCTTTCTCTGAGAAGTGTGTATTCATCTCAGATGCCCATTTTTGGATTGGGTCCTTGAATTTTAGGGGCCTGATTTCTTTTAATTCTTTTTATGTTTTAGATAGAAGTCCTTTGTCTGATGGACAATTGGCTACGATATTTTCCCAGTTGGTGGGTTTTCTTTTCACTCTGTTGGAGATTTCCTTTGACATGCAAAAACTTTTTAGTAAGATGAGATCCCAGTTGTTGATTCTGGGCAGTGTTTCCCGTGCAATATGATTTTTGTTCATGAACTCTCTGTCTACTCCTATGTCATCAAGATTTTTACCTACTCTGTCTTCTAGTAAGTTTAGTGTCTCTGTTTTTATATTCAGATCTTTGATCCATTTTGACTTTACTTTAGTGTATGGTGATAAGCATGGATCTAGTTTTAGTTTACGGCATATAGAAAGCCAGTTTTTCCAGCACCATTTGTTAAAGAGGCTGTCTTTCTTCCAGTGTACCTGTTTGGCCCCTTTGTCAAAGATGAGGTGACTGAGTGTGTTTGTAGTTGTGTCTGTATCTTCTAATCTATTCCATTGATCTTCAGGTCTGTTTTGATTCCAGTACCATGCTGATTTTATCACAGTGGCTTTGCAGTATAATTTCAAGTCAGGGATTTGATGCCTCCTGCCTTCCCTTTGTTGCCCAGAATTGCCTTTGCTATTCTAGGTCTTTTCTGGTTCCAGATGAATTTCAGGAATGCTTTCTCTAGCTCTGTGAGTTAGGCAGGTGGTATTTTGAATGGGATTGCACTGAATCTGTATAATAGTTTTGGGAGAATGGCCATTTTCACAATGTTTGTTCTTCCTATCCATTAACAGGGAATATCTTTCCATTTTCTGAAAGCTTCTTCGATTTCCTTCTTTAGAGTAATGTAATTTTCATTGTATAGATCTTTTACTTCCTTTGTTGGATTGATTCCTAAGTATTTCATTTTTTTGGATGTTATAGTGAAGGGTGTGGCTTCCCTTATTTCTCTTTCAGTGAGTTTGTTGTTTGTGTACAGGAATGCTATTGATTTTTGAGCGTTCACTTTGTATCCAGCTACATTACTGAATTTGGTTATTACTTCTAGAAGTTTTCTAATGGATTTTTGAGGGTCTTCTATGTAGAGTATCATATCATCTGCAAATAATGATAATTTCACTTCTTCCTTTCCTATCCTTATTCCCTGTATTTCTTTCTCTTGCCTAATTGCTCTGGCTAATATTTCCAGGACTATATTGAATAGGAGTGGTGATAATGAACATCCTTGTCTTGTTCCTGATTTTAGGTTGAAAGTTTTCAGTTTTTCTCCATTTAGTGAGATGTCGGCTGTTGGTTTATGGTATATGGCTTTTATCAGGTTGAGGCAGAGACCATCTATTCTGATTTTCTGTAGGGTTTTTATCATGAATGGGTGTTGGATTTTGTTAAAAGCTTTTTCTGCATCTATTGAGATGATCATGTGGTTCTTGCCCTTGGCCATGTTGATATGGTGTATTACATTTATTGATTTGCATATGTTGAACCATCCCTGCATTCCTGGGATGAATCCCACTTGATCATGATGGACAATCTTTCTGATAACTTTCTGTATTCTATTTGCCAGTATTTTATTGAGGATTTTTGCTTCTATGTTCATGAGGGAGATTGGCCTGTAATTTTCTTTTTTAGTTGGATCGTTCTCTGGTTTTGGTATTAGGGTGATACTTGTTTCCAGGAATGAGTTAGAGAGACTTGCTTCCCTTTTGATTTCATTGAAGAGTTTGAGGAGTGTTGCATTAAGTCTTCCCTAAATTTCTTGTAGAATTCAGCAGTGAATCCATCAGGGCCCAGGCTTTTCTTTGTTGGTAGGGTCTTAATTATATTTTCAATTTCATAAGCTGATATTGGGTTATTCAGCAGCTTTACATCTTCTTGATTCAGCTTTGGTAATTCATAGGTTTCTAGGAATCTGTCAATTTCTTCTGTGTTATCAAATCTATGTGAGTAAAGGTTTTCAAAGTAGGTGTTGATGATCTTCTGTATTTCCACCAGGTCTGTAGTGATTTCACCCTTTTCATTTCTTATTGCATGAATCTGAGTTTTTTCTTTCCTCTTCTTGATAAGGTTGGCTAGGGTTTTATCAATTTTATTTACTCTTTCAAAGAACCAACTCTTTGATTCATTAATTCTTTGTATTGTTTTCTTAGTTTCAATTGCATTAATTTCTGCTCTAATCTTAATAATTTCCTCCCTTCTTTGGGCTTTGGACTTGACTTGCTCTTCTTTTTCTAGAAGTTTGAGGTGCAACATTAGGTTGTTCATGTGTGTTCTTTCCGTTTTTCTGATATGAGAGTTTAGTGCTATAAATTTCCCTCTGAGGACTGCTTTAATTGTATTCCACAGGTTCCGGTAATTTGTATTTGCATTTTCATTCAATCGTAGATATTGTTTAATTTCTTCTTTAACTTCCTCTGTGACCCATTGGTTATTTACGAGGGTATTATTTAATTTCCGTGTGTTTATGCAATTATTGTAGGTTTTTTTGTCATTCATTTCCAATTTTACTGCACTATGGTCAGATAATAAGCATGGAAGTATTTCAGTTCCTTTGTGTTTACTTAAGCATGTTTTGTGGACCAGTATGTGATCTATTTTAGAGAGTTACCCATGTGCAGCTGAGAAGGATGTGTATTCTGATGTTGATGGGTAGAATACTCGGTATACATCTACTAGGTCCATTTGTTCACAAGTTTGATTCAGTTCTGCTATTTCTTTGCTGATTTTTTGGTTGATGTGTCTCTCTGTGACAATGGGGTGTTAAGGTCCCCTGTTATAACTGTATTATTGTTTATTTGATTTTCCATGTCTATTAAGAATTGTCTTACGTAGTTGGGTGCTTCCATATTTGGTGCATATGTATTTATGATTGTAATCTCTTCCTCTTGAAGTTTTCCCCTAACAAGTATGTAGTGACCTTCTTTATCTCTTGTGATCATTCTTGGTTTGAAGTTTGCATTGTCTGCAAATATAATAGCTACCCCTGCTTTTTTCTGGGTTCCTGTTGCATGGAGTATTGTTTTCCAGCCTTTGAGTTTTAGTCTGTGAATTTCCTTTTGAGTGAAATGTGTTTCTTGTACACAGCATATTGTTGGATTTTGTTCCTTAACCCACTCTGCTAGTCTGTTTCTTTTTATTGGTGAGTTGAGACCATTTACATTGATTGATATAACTGATATGTACTGGCTCATCCCTGTCATGATATCTTTCTGTTGTTGGTTTTCTACATTTTCTGTTTAATTACTTGCCCTGCTTAGTGGTTTCCTTTTGTTGTTGTTCTTAAGATTATGGCTATCTTTTTCTCTTTCTAGAGTGTCTTTCAGTACTCTTTGTAGTGTTGGTTTGGTGGCCATAAATTTCTTCAGTTCTTCTTTGTCATGAAAGTATCTTATTTCTCCATCAACTTTTAAGGATAGTTTT